>JAVHLU010000272.1:0-72084 GCA_036785755.1 Colletotrichum ledebouriae | reverse complement strand
TATATATCTTAGAGGAGGTTAAATATAATAAGGAGAGGGCTTAGTTTAATAGGTATATTAGAGCGATAGATAGGATATTTATCCCTACTTATATCCCTATAGATAATTAGTAATAATTCTTTAATTAAAAGGGGTAATTAGCTTAAAATATACTTATAATAATAAAGTTTAACCTTACTTTTATATATATACTTATAGGTATAGAGGGCTCTATTAATAACTTAACCCTACTTAACTATATATTAGCCTAGTTTTTTAAGATACCTAATAGGAGGTATTACCTTATTAATATAGGCTTCTAGTAGGATCTTAAGGGTATAATAATATTATTTAATAGTAAGAGGTATTACTTAAAAGATTATAATAAGGGGATATTATAGCTATAGAGTAGGAAGGAGTTATTTAACTTATATTATATAAGGCTAAGGATAATAGTAGAGAGGGTATTTAGAGTGCTAAAGAGGGTATTTATAATCCTTTAAAATAGCTTACTAGAGTATAACTTTACTATATAAATCTAGATTATTTATATAGTAACTAAGCTATATAATTTTATTAAAATTATAGAGAGGGAGTAGAAGAAGGCAGAGGATAAATCTAATAATATTAATATTAAAAAAGTCCTTAAAATTATATAAGTAAGGGTAAATAAGTTAGTAGGTAAAAAAAAGGGCCTAGATCTACGTTTTTAGTTATTAATTTAGTACTAGGAGTAATAATAAAAGAGGTTAGAGGAGGAGGAGTAGTTAATAGAGGTAGTTATTAGGTAATTAGCGCTAGAAGTAATAAGGCTATAACTACTATTATTCTATTACTTTTAAGGATTCTACTATCTATTTTTTAAATACTACTTTACTCTAATAAGACTAATAAGACTTTTTTTTAGTACTAAAGTTAGGGTTTAATAAGCCCCCCTAAAATCTAAGCGTTCTTATTAGATTAAAAATATTTAAGGTTTTCTAGCCCCTCTTAATCTCTCTAATTACTTTAAGTTAACTTATCTCTATTACTAGCCTCATTAGCCTCCTCCCCCTCCTCCTCCTCCTCCTCTAAGTTTAATATATTACTATTATTATTAACCCTACCCCTATAACTCCTACTACTTATAATATTATTATTTTATAAGTATAAGAGCTTTAATCTCTTAGTAATATATTAAATACTAAGGCTTAAATAGGGTTATATTTAAAATAGCTTACTACTTTTAAAATACCCTTATCCCTAAGCTAATAACTAAATAGGGTATTATAAGCTATAATTATACTTATAATTACCTCCTTACTTATTAGGTAGGTAAGGTAGGCTATTCCTTCCTAAATTATAGCTATAACCTTATTATAGAGTATCTTTTTTACCTATTATAAAGTAGCTTATTTATTAATTAATTAACTACCTCTAAAGGTATTAAGGGTATTATTAGCTAGGCCTAGGTTTAAAGAGGTATTATCTGGATTAAAGTTAGCTACTCTCTACTTATAAGGCTATAGAGTTAGATTAACTAATATATTATTATTATTATTATTAACTAGCTAAGTACTTAACTCTCTAACCTCTATAATATTATTACTAGTTAATCTTATACTAACCTAGATCCTATTATATAAGCTTTAGATATATAATATCCTATAAATCTAGAGGCTAGCGTGGGTTTTATTCTTTATATACTAATTATCCTATACTAACTCTATTATAGTAATTTAACTAGTCTTATTATTATATAAAGAGCCCGACTTATTAATAAGGTTAATAGCTCGTTTATACCTCTATAAGGTATTATTATACTTTACTATAAGGTTATTAATAGTAAACTAATTATTTAGGTAGGTATTTCTTATCTTTAGAAGGATCTTAATTATTACTAACCTTAATACTATCTTCTTATTACTTATAGTAAAGAAGGCCCCCTATTACTATAACGCTAAATAGTACTTAAAAAACCGCTTTATATACTACTTAGTCTATATTACTAGGGGTCGCTACTTTGACTTCGCTACTATAGGTAAGGGATTTAAAGCCTTATTATTAACTTAGCTATTAGGTTAGGTATTAAAGGGATTAATATCGTCGTTATTATTAATAGGTTAGGTACCTAGCTAAGTACTTAGCCTAGGATCGTTAGTATAGTTACTAGCCGTTTTGCTATTATCCTTATTAATAGGAAACTTATAAATAATGTTATTATTAAGTAGGCTAGTAATAGCTATCTGCTAACTACTACCCCCTATTATAATATTACTATTACTATCTTATACTAAAGGTTAGGTAGTAAAAGGAAGTTTTAAATATTAGCTATATTTATAAGGGGAAGTAGGGTTACTAGTAAGCTCCGGGCCCTTAATAGGGGATATAAGTGCTTATTTTGCTTATATGCGGTACTTTAGCGCTAACCTATACTATAGATCCACCCCCTCGAAGTAGCGAAGTCACCCTTAATTATTTACCCTCTAATTATTTTTAGTAAACTATCACGCCCTTAGCCTGGCAGAGGAAAAAACAATTAGAAGCGCCTCATGGAATAAGAGGCTCGGGCTAAGCTCAGCGGGAATCAAAGTGGCGCGACGGCGCGCTCGAGATTATCTGCAGCTGCAGAAGCTCAATGGAGCGAGCAGCTCACTAGCTCCGGCGTTCATACGATGACTAACAAGCCTGGTTCTTGCAGCGAAATGGCATGTCATTGCCCCCTTGGGAATCCTGCCCCTCGCTCTTTTGCTTTCCGATTGATTGGAGTCACTAGAAGTTCTCTTCGACGCGTTAGTCTCCAGCTTGTGCTCATGCTCCACGGTCCATTTCTTGGTCGATGGGATGCACCCTGGACAAATGCCGCTGTTACCCGTGGCCGGCCGACTACCGAGTCGCATCGCCAGGGCGTGATGGACCGTGAGAACTCGCGTGCTCCATCGGTCTACCCGCAACGAAAAAAGCGAAGGGGGTCTCGAGCGAGGCCATTGTGCCCACCTATCGAGATTTTTCGCCCATGGCCACCGTTACCGGTCGCGATGAGTCGACGCGGAGTGGAACCCGTTGGGTAAGAGAAGCCCGTATTGTATTTAATCATGCCAGGAACCTGTCCTATCCTCCCCAGGTTTCTGTTTGCTCATGCGTCTGGTGGTCTCTGGAGAAGCGAATCAACAAGCTTCCCTCTAACCCCGATCTTCCTCACCTACTTGCTCCTAGCCGCGGTCGACGAGACTTTTTTCTAGTCTGTGAACGTCCCGTGTTCGTGTTGCAAGCCACCGAAGCTTCACATCATGTTCGGCTCCAAAGAGAAGACGCCTCAGGCCAGCGAGGGCGAGGTCACGCCCAACAATGGCTCCAAGACCGACTTGGAGACCGGGGAAACGGGCCTTCACCGCACCCTTCACTCTCGCCATTTGCAATTCATTGCCATCGGTATGTGACTGATCGTAGCCCGTCCAGGGTCGGGGTCACCTATCTAACACGCCCTTGTAGGTGGTACCATCGGCACCGGCCTCTTCCTCGGTAGCGGCAAGGCCATCGCGACCTCCGGCCCCGTCGGTTGCCTGATCGCTTTCATCTTCATCGGCAGCATCGTCTACTCCGTCATGACCGCCCTGTGCGAGATGGCGACCTTCATTCCCGTCCCCGGCGCCTTCACCTCGTACGCTTCCCGATTCATCGACCCCACATTGGGTTTTGCCATGGGCTGGATGTACTGGTTCAGCTGGTCCATCACCTTCGCCCTCGAGTTGACGGCTGCTGGTGTCATTATCCAGTACTGGAATGACAGCCTCAGTATCGCCATCTTTATCACCGTCTTCTGGGTGGTCTTCACCGCATTAAACTTCGTGCCCATCCGCATGTTTGGCGAGATCGAGATGTGGTTTGCGAGTATCAAGGTCGTCACCATCATTGGTTTCATCATCTTCGCCATCTGCATCAACGCTGGGGTTGGCCAGCAGGGCTACCTCGGCTTTAAGTACTGGGTTGACCCGGGCCCGTTCAACGCTTCCATGGTCGATGGCTCTGTCGGCAAGTTTGTTGGTTTTTGGTCCGTTTTGATCACGGCCGGCTTCAGTTTCCAGGGATCCGAGTTGGTTGGTATTGGTGCTGGTGAGACCAAGGACCCCGAGAAGAGCGTGCCCAGTGCTGTCCGCTGGACTTTCTGGGGTATTTTCTCCCTATTCGTTGCCACTATCTTCTTCGTCGGTATCTTGGTCCCCTCTAACAACCCGTCGCTCCTCCTTGACAACCAGGATGCGTCCGCGTCTCCCTTGGTCATCGCCGCAAACTTGGCAGGTGTCAAGGTTCTCCCTGACATCATCAATGCCGTGCTTTTGACCGCTGTCCTTTCTGCAGCCAACTCGAACGTGTACTCCGGTTCCCGTATCCTGGTATCTTTGGCCAACGAGAGGTGTGCTCCTCAATGGATGACCTGGATCAACAAGAACGGTACGCCTTACATGGCTGTTGCCACCACCTCTGCCGTCGGTCTGCTTGCTTACATGAACCTGTCTGAGAATGGCGGCGTCGTGTTCGACTGGCTCCTCAACATCACCGCGGTTGCTGGTTTCATCAGTTGGACTTGTATCAACATCTGCCATATCCGCTTCATGGCTGCTCTTAAGGCTCAGAACATCTCTCGGGACAGCCTGCCGTACAAGGCCCCCTTCCAGCCTTTCTTCTCGTGGTACGGTCTTTTCTTCAACGTGCTCATCATCCTGACCAACGGCTTCACCGTCTTCATGGAATGGAGCACCAGTGGTTTCTTCACTGCATACATCAGCGTCATCTTGTTTGCTGTGTTGTTATTTGGCCACAAGCTCTTCAACCGCACCATGCCGCTCAAGGCCATTGATGCTGATGTGACGACTGGGAGCTTGCGTGCGCGTTTTTGATGACTGCTTGATCATATAGAAGCACGATGAAGTGTGAAATCTGTTAAAATTAGTAGTTATAGTTGTAATGATGATACCCATGAATCCGTCTCCATGATTCGTAATATGCTTGTGATAAGTGACATTAGCGGAACGTCCTCTCGGTTGCACTTCTTTGAGACAAGAGAGTGTCGTGTGGCTGTTTGGGAGCCGATGCTTCCAGGTTCGTCGATAGAAAATCAGGAAACAACAGTGTACAGGCCGACGGCACCTCCAAGTCCAAGAGCAATGCTCCTTCCTAGATTGTAAAGCCCCCATTGATCGACCAAGTACTTGGAACCCTCCTCTTCTTCTTGGGTCAGGCCAACGGCCATTATGCCCATGTCTCGTGTTTCTTCAGCCTTCTTGAACAGCTCCTTGTTGATCCCGACCATAAAGACCCTCGTCCATGGTCCGATAGAAAAGCAAAGGGCCCCGGCAGCCGCGAAGAGCTTCGCTTTGCTGGGGAATTGTCGGAAAGCATAAGCCATATACCAGTAGCTCAAGACGCAGAAGAGAACTGGAGGCGGGAACGCGCGACTGGTTCTTTTGTACATGTTGGTCCATTGACGTAGCATCAGCGGGGTCGGGGACTCGAGGAGGCGGGGCACGACGAATACGGAGAGGCCTAGGTTGAGGCCGGCGAGAGCCGTGTTGAGGAAGACGGTTGACGACCGAATATTGCTGAGGGCGGGCGATCGAGAGGACATTGTCGCTTGTTTCGATGGGAGGGCAACGAGTCGCGTTTGATGTGGGATAAAGGAGATGCGCGGAGGCTCAGGTTAGCTGGAGATTCTTCTTGTTCGAAAGAAATGGTAGCTGGGAACGATGAAGCGAGAAGTTGATGTTGGGAAGAAAGACCTGGCAAGGGTAAGGTAGGTGCTGCTTCGAGTGGGTAAGGCAGGCAGGAACGTCCGCGGGGCCGCTTGCAGCTCGGGACCCAGCGGGGCACTTGCCTTGGTAGATCGCTTCGGTACCTTAACTCTAGCGACCGCAAAGCCCGGGCCCCGACACTTGGCTTCCATTGGCGATATGCGGTGGCGTACTAGGTACTGCTGACAGGCACTAGGGAGTCTGATATGTTTCCTTGATCCCGTGGATTGAGAATGCCGAGTTTTCTCGTCTGACGACTTATATTCTTCCTGGACGCAGAGGTAGTCATTTGGTGTGAACTACGGAGCCGTAGCTCCGAGGTGCCTATTTGTATCGCAGTTGGCTGAGTGACTTCTCTGTTCCCTTCATCCTGTTGATGGCCTCCAGGGGCCATTTCCCTCCTCATCCGCACTCAGGTCCGGTTCCTCACCACTACATTGCGTACGACACTCTTGTCTCCCTCGTCACGTTTATCCCTTATCCAGGCGTTTGCACCTCTTCTGGTCCACGACTCCAGGGCGAAACCACGATAGCAGGTCCGACTCTTCCAGGGTACTGTGTATCGATGCTGTCGGCACTGCCCTTGTTCTTCGCTGCTTTATGACTTCCCGGTTTGCTTTCACATCGGGTAGTCAAAGCAAACCGGGTAGTTTGGCTCTGCAATCCCTTCGATGACCAAAGTTTGGCCTCGTCATCCATTGGTTCTCAAGCCCATAGAGTGGAACCCCTAGGCAAATCATCTCGGCTTGACAGCTCGTACGTCTCGGCACCAACTTCCTGCTTCTTGCTGCTTCTATCGATGGCATTCGAGTACGGTTCATATCCCGATCGCCCTTGCGAGGGCCGAGGGGTTGATGAGATGATGAATGGGAGGTATCGCATGAATAAAGGCTTCAGCGTCGGTACCAGTACACAGATCAACCCGGCGTTGACTTCGATAAACCTCCAAACCATCTGTGAGGGGACATTCCAAGTGTAATCAGAGCTTTCCAGTAGTGGCGGCAAGAACACGGTTCGTTGTATCGCGGCGGCGCACACGCTACAGCAAATCATCAGTTCCGACGATCATGGAAGGGAGAGAGAGTCGCCACTCGCAAGCCCCCAGTCGCGAAGAGAAGCACCAGTGAAATCTCCTGTCTTCGAGCCATCTGCAGTGACCAAAAAACCTGGACGGGTATCAAGAGAATCGCGATGTCGATGATGATGTTGGCGGCGCCCAGCTTCATCACCGGTATCATCCTTCCAATGCAAATTCCCTTCACGGTGATATCCCAACTCATCTGAACGGGTCGACATTGAAAGATGATGATCAGTTGATATACAACAGTGTAAGCCGGTACATTACCAAAAAGAAGGAACACTGCCAATCTGAAATTTTTCTCGGGTGAAAGTCGGAGGTAGAACGCAAGAATAGATAGCTTTCAAAACGACACTGATGTTGAACAAGTGATGGTAATTCCCAGAGTCGTCTATCATGGTTTCAGTTACGTCTCAGTTCAAGTGAGAGGGACATCCTATCAGTAGGAAAGGCGGACTGTAGTCCGCAGTAAGAACGTCCCATAAGTGCTTGCCTGCACCAAGGGGAATAACGTTCAGTCTATTAGTGTATCGTGTCCAGATGCTTTTGAAGTTTGACTTACGACGAAGACCAAGACCACAATGAGAAAGCGACAGCACCATAGCAATCACCGCGAGGTCTGGGAGATTGTCAGGCAATGTCATCTGAAGGAACTCCCTACTCACAGTCGTCGAGGCCCAGATTCCCGCGCGTTGCGAATGTCCTCGTGATGATCCGAAGAGCCACCGCCACAAAGGCAATGACTGTAGTAGCGATTCCCACGGAATACACACTTCCGGACGTACCGGGAGGGTTGAATTTCGTTCAACTTCACCTTCGGGCGGTGGGATCATGTACAATGAACCATCCTTGGCTGACCGTCAATTTCCCTTCGTTGACTGATATTTGAAGGAAGCTGCACGTTGTTGATGACATGAATATCCAAATACTGTTCATCTCTGCTTCAGAAAGCTGGTTTCCCCCCTTTTTTCACACAAAGTTCCTTTACTTAATGGGCAGGGAGGTTCCTCGACGCACTTTCATACCGACATATCGGTAGCGTATGCCTGAATTAGGACAAGTCCGGGCAGCTTGATGGTAAGATGCAAATTACGGTTACATTAAGAGCCCTGTAGTTCTTGAGGTAGAGAGCGAGATCGTCAATCCTTTTGGGGCTTGACTTCAGCTGGTGGGCAATCAGAGTGCAGCGTTAACTTGCCGAGACGAGGACATGGATCCTCCGCTATACTTGGTTCCAACAGAACCCATGATGTGAGCGAAGGGCTGCGATTTGCGTCCGAGGGAATGGATCACATTCACAATTCTGACTTGAGAGTCACGGATTCAAGTCCTGCTGTGCCTTCCCCCATCGTTTTCTTCTAATATTCTGAGGTTCACGCAGCGTAGATGCGGCTCGAGGAAGCTTGCACCCAGTCTATGGCTTTTTGTACATTATACGTATGAAGAAGCGGCAAAGCGGTGGAAGAGCTGCACGAGAAGAGACATGGTATCCACTGTGACAATCTTCCCAGTTGGCGACCTTTGGTCACATCCCTTGCCTCTGGACCTGAGTCGGACCTGCATCGGTCGTATTCCAGATTAATCACTATGGTGCAGGTTTGCAAACCTCCAATCAACAGGTGTCGGTACTTTCTTCGAATCGGATCAGCAAAGCTCGCCGTGATGGACCATGACCTGTGCCTCCTGTTGGTTCGACAAACATTGATCCTGCAATGGTACTGCACTTGACTGCGTGCGTCACTTGTAACGTCAAATGGCCTGAGTAAAGTGGGCGGTCTGATGTTCAGTAGGAGAGAACCACGGACGTATGGGCAGCATCCCGGTATCTAGCGAGTACGGTTTGATTTCGCCCCTCCCCGGCCGCCGATCCGGTGGCTGGGAACCCCGGCATCCTCAACCCCACGGACTAGAGGTTCCTCGTCTAGCCTTCGATATCTAAGTGGCACTTGGTCTGCAATATGACCCCTCCCCTGTCAGACGAGTTGCCCGATTTGATGAAGAAGGTTCAACTGAACTACTGCTTGTTGGATGGTATTATGTTCCATGCATATTGGTCTAACAGCCAATCCGTCTTCGATAATGTGACCTGTGTAGCACGCTACCGGGGTTATATAACGGTGGTAAGAGTGAGATGGGTCAAAGAGAAAGTCTCAAGAAGTCTCAAATATGCCGAGCTCTGGTGATGTCCACGAAATAATGGGCATCTAGGTTCTCTGCAAACGACCGATTAGTCATATCCAATTCTCTCCTTCGTTTCATCGCTGGCCTTGAAAGCCGTCAATCTTTTCAACTCTCGTCTCAAACATTTCAAACCCAGCGCAATGTGGATTTTGAAACCTACGTTAACGCCTTTTAAGGACAAGGTCATCACGGTTGCTGGAGCAAGCCGCGGAACCGGCCTAGCAACAGTGAAATACCTTGTCCTGAGAGGTGCCACCGTGCCCATGTCCAGCTCATCCCCCACAGGAGGTCCTCCAAGACTGTCCGGGAAGCGATGATCGTATTATGGCGATGACTTGCGATATCACCAAATACGAGGATGCGCAAGCCTGGATTGCAGAAACGATGAAACGATTCGGACGTCTCGATGGCTGCGCCAACGTCTCTGGTAAGATCCTCGCCCTTTCCCCTTCCGGGCACAGGGAACTGAGCTTGACTGATGTTCTCAATAGGAAAGGAGCAAAGGAAACTATTTCCAATTACAGATCTCCCGATGGAGGACTTCAAGGATATCATGAACGTCAATGTTCATGGACTATTCCACCTCCTTCGAGAGCAGATGAAAGTCATCTCTGAAGGCGGAAGCATCATCAACGTCGGCAGCGTGTGCAGCAGCTTCTCATCTCCATACTACGGAGCTTACATCGCTTCCAAGCACGCTGCAGCTGGTCTGACCAAAGCCGCTGCCTTCGAAGGGGCTCCTAGGACGGTCCGCGTAAACTCGCTCAATCCGTAAGCAGGAACATCCGATTCCTAGACGGCATGTCTTGAACGGAACTTGAATTTACCACAGCGGCACGATTCACTCTGAAATGACCACGAAACCGTTTGAGCTGCCTGGCGGTGCTACTTTCACTCCCTCCGAAGAAACTGTCCCGCAGCCGTTCAAGAGAATGGCCGAGCCTGAAGAGATAGCTGCATCTGTGTGCTTTTTACTGGGTGATGAGAGCAAGTTTGTTACAAGATCAGAATGGCGAGTTGACGGCGGTTGGCTAGAGGGATCACTGACTGGATGAGCGTGACTGCGCCATTGACACTGACGCCTGGTTGAGTAGTTTCAGAGCGCAACCTTTCACAACGCGTTTGCCAAGGTGGCGAGACCTCAACACCCACGCCCATGAGCCGTTTGTGAGCTTTGCCGTGCGATGACCATAGAGCAACAAGGGTCGCTGCCGGGAAGGGGGGTAGGGGGGAGGGGGGGGGGGTGTAGTAAAGTTCTCGACAGTGGTCTCCTTCGTTTCGGGCTGGCCGCGCAGGCAGAAGAGCGCCTGATTGCCGATGGAGCTAAGTGGTGGACATGATGAGGCAGGTCGTACTTGGACCCGGAGTGCTTGGGAGGAGGTTCTTCTTCAATCGGTGTGGTTGTTCAGTATCATTGCTGCCAAGATCAGTCGGACTGCCTGACAGCAGCACGCGTTGGTATCGTGCAGCATTTAGTCGGAGAATAGAGGCTTCCCTTTCCGTCAACATCCATGTGTGATGCTCTTAAATCCAAAAAAAGACAGCAACTATTGCTGCCAAAAGACTATCATGACTGCCCAGGAAAGATATCTTTGACGTTCGCGGTGCGAGGACCGTCACATCCACTCACCTTTGGATGCGCCGTCGCAACGCTGGGCTTGGAAGCTTTCAGCCTGGCGTCCAACGTCCTGATGATGATCTCCTTTGGTCTCGAGACCGTGACGCTTTGCCGGCAGATCCACGAGACTGGTACTTCAGATCCCACCCTGGCCGAATCTGCGTACAACTCCAAGAAAGCCTCCGAGCAGATCCGATCGCTCGGCTAAAAACGATTGAAATTGCCAGGTAGCGATCCGGGGACCGTCTCCGCGATATTGTCGCCTAGCCTCTCCAATACGCCGAGGACATTAAGCAAGAAGTGGCTTATACCTCTCCACAAAAGGGCCGAATACGCGCGTTGATCTTGTCCACTGCGAGTACGACGTGGCGAAAGCGCCGTTTTGATCGCTTGAGAGAACGTCTCGAGGAGTTGAGCCATGAATACAGGTATCTGTGTTCAAATTCTCGAACAAGCTATAAGGTCAGGTGAATTCAATGAGACGTCTCTGGAAACGCTTCAACGAGATCAGAAGGCGTTCGTCTTTGAATCCAGCAGCAGTCGATGGTAAGCAATAGAGTCACTCATCAAGAACGAATCGAAGAAAACTCAACTTCTCCTTGCCGATGCGCACGAAGGGTGATTTCATCATTTGGAGTTGCAAACCGACACCATCGAGAAGGGAATGTACTGCCTACCGCGTTGGAGCTCGCAGAGAAGTGCGAACATACCCACCGCACTCTAGGTCCTATTTTCGCGGAATGGCTGGAAGCCGGCCCGTTGGATGAAATGTACGGGTGTGATGCTTGTGATACAGACAGGGTAGTTCACTGGGATCGGAAAGGTGTGGAATTCACCTTCCTCGAGAGTGATGAAGCTCCGAGCCCAAAGTAGACTGCTTACAGATACATCAATGCGGCACTTATGATACAGTGCGTTATCGGGAAAGATCCTGCCCTGTCGTTTCGGCGAAGAAACGCTTGGAAATTCGTGAGGGGTCTATACAGAGGCTTGAGGAACTGAGTATACGACCGGAATGCTGCATTATCTTCTGTGACTAGTCCATCGATGGGCAGCGGAATTGGATTTGGTCAGTTCAAATACGTCCGCCGATGCTTACAACTGACTCACAGCAACCGCATTTCTGCTGCCGTTTCTGCTCTCCGACGAGCCTGCGACAACCCGTCCCGTATTGAGTTGCACAGGACCGCTGCGAGCGGGAACCGAGATCGATGGATTCAGACCATTCTGGAAGACCTGCGCTGATTGAATTGAACCACGACGACTACTTACACGGTCCGAGATATCTGAACGGTGTAGTACAAGCCTGGCGCTGCTTCTTTTGACATGAACTTCGAGAAACGGGTCGTCAAAGCAACCTCGCGGCCCCAAACGAAATCCTCAACACGATCCACGCATTCAAAGCCTCCGGCGTCATGTCGGATTCCGACTCCCACAGACATGTGACTGCATTTCCTGTGAACTCCGGAGGCGCTGTCTCTGTCGTTTATCGAAATGGACGAGAGGTTGACTATCTTTGGGACAAAGAAGGCCGGACCGTGTCTCTCCGCATAAACGACGCTTTCCTCCTGAGCCAGTTAATGCGACGCCTATCAGAAGCAGCAAGTTCGGCATCTTCAGAAAAGGGCAAAGGGATACCGTTCATCAGGCTGGTCATTCTTCGCAGAGGGCTTCGCGACACCGAGTGTGCTTCCGCAGCAGTTGAAGAGCATGATATGGATGGGCTGTCACGGGAACTATTCCGCGACGCTTTCGCCGGCCGTTCCGGTAGGAGTAAATGCTATGGGATATTTGAGAAAGTTTTCGCTGCATCGCACGTGAGGAGGGGTTCAGGTCTGAGTTATGCCAGGTCGGCCGGGACAACAGTTGCATACACGAGGAGCATGCAAGGGTATATACTTTGCTAAAAAGAATTTGAAGACGGCTCCTATGGGCTAAAGTGATTTCGTCGCATTCGTTCTATATCGTCATTTTGCGGTGGCTTTCATCATTATCGCTCATCCTAATCAATACGCGGCGGAGACACAGAGACGGACCGGCGAGGAAAGGAGTCCAATCCGTCCGGGGGTTGCCAACAACTCCAAAGAAGCACCGCTCTGCCAACGTCTCTCCGCCCATTATGCCTACGCCCTTGCGATATCAAGAATCACGAGCCGCCTATTCGCCTGAATACCAGCTCTTAGAAACCAATGCGGTTCAGGCTAGACGCTTTTTTTTTTTCTATTTTTTTCTTAACTGATCACTGTCTTCATCCGCGGATGCCTCCTTAGATCCCATCCCTGCCGGCATCGCCTAGTCACCAAACGTAGCATCTCCTCTGTGTGGTCTTCTTCTCGATATATCAGAAGGGGCAGGCCACCTCCCAACACCCTGCCACCCAACTCTACCCAGTCCGGCGTCTCCGTTGACTCCACGAGACCGCCTTTCCTGCGCATGGATCTTCAAGGCACCGCCTGAGTTCCAAATCCTTCGCTCGACATTTGGTACAATTCTCACAAAATGGACAGCCCAAAGATTGCGAGTCTCGAGTTGATCGAGTCTTTCCAAGCCCGTTTTCAAAGAGACAATTTTGTTAAAAAAGTTGATCTTGACCGACTTCTGTGATGAGGTGTCAAGATCAACTAGGCGCTTGAAGGTCACGCAGCCAGCACATCCAGGTTCTTCGATGGACGAGCAACATGACGTACTATACCGCGATGGCTTGCGCAAGAATCGAATGTAATCATACGCTGTACCCAATCCCCGAAAATGAAGTAACTCCCGCCACCCCGGTGCCACAGTCGCAATGCATCCAAATACATTGGGAAGAGGGGAAGTTCCGCCGGCGCCCAGGTGCAGTCCAGACAAATCTGTCCTTAGTCCGTCTGTCTGAATTTTCGAATGAGCGTGCGCTGTGTTGATGGGCCGGCGGGACTGGGTCAGGTCTTGCTCTGATGCACACAATAAGCACTGCCGCATATCGACAAAAAATACGCTTCATGAGCGTAAACGTAAAGCTTGGCTGGCATCAGCCTTGCTTGACTGGAAACAGTGTTCCGTGGCCACAAAAGCCAATTTGTAACGTTAAGAAGTGTGTACTTTTTTCTTTTCCATAAGCGTCGGGGAATTTTGTCGTCGCTTTTATCGTTATTTTCTTTTTGTTTTGAGGATGTTGCTCATCCTTTTGGATCGCCCTAAACTTTTGGTTCTCCTGACACTTCTCCAGCAAGTCAGAGCAATCGCCGGCGATCCTCAACGACTGGTTTTCGGATATCATTCCCCAATACTGGTTTTCGGATATCATTCAGAGCCAATATCGTGGTATCGCGACCACTTTTCGTTTCGTCGTCAGAGGTCATTTTACTCGCACGCAATAATTGACTTTTCGGCGCGGGCTCGCATATGGGTGGCGTGGGTCTCGAGGCATCGAGCCATGAGATGAGTTACTACCCGTTGGTCAGCGTGAAGCAGAACGTGGTGTGGAGGTGAGCGTACCTGGCCACACAGCAGCTTTATCAAGCATGTAAGCCGTGACTCGTAAAATCTTCGCAGCATAGCCCGCGTGGTCGTCCACCTGCATTCGCGCATCCACACTGGACACATTGCCGGGGACAAGATCAAAGTTCATCTTGAGCTCGGCCGATGCCAACACTTCCTGTACTTTCCCGAGCAACTTTACGTCCTCGTCTTCCAAAAGCATGATAGCGGGAACCTGAGATAAATCCACCTCATCCTGACCCAGAATTCCCAAGTATCGTCCGACCCGGTCTTGCAAAGTCGCGACCCACTCCGCCAAAACTTGAGCACAATCGAAAGCACACATGGCAGACTGTAGGGGAAGCTCCCGGCTGGAAAAGTCGGCGAATGTAACTCCCAGCTTGTCCGACATCGCAAGAGAGTCGGCAGCATAGAACGCAGCCTTACGAAGGTGTTTCTCTCTACGGGAAGTAGCGCGATTTGTGAGTTGCGGGGTTGTCTGGTTGGGCGGAAATTTTGCGGAAGGAAATTCGGGGGACGAAGACTGGGTTGCCGGGGACTCTGCAAACACCGAACTCGAGACCGAGTTGTCCGACGGATCCGTGCCGTTTGATTCCGTGTTGGACGCGGGAGAATGTTCGGCATGCTGGATAATCTCGCTGCCACGGGAAAGCTCCTCTGCCATGGCGTCCCAATTACGTTGCCAAAACTTTTCCTTGGAGCGAGCAAGATTTACGAAGAGTCGCACGTAGGCTAGGTCGAGGAGCGGAATAGCATCCGCGGACAGCGGACCCAAGCCGAAGGGGTTTGGTCGTTCCAAGCTGTGGTTCGGGTTGCTTGCCCACGCAGCCTGCCAGGCCTTCAGTGCTGGTTCGATGTGACGGTGCATCTTTTCCGTTTCCTCGTTAGTCCAGACCTTGTTGTGATGGCGTTGGCGTGTCTCCCAGATGTAATTGTGCAGGGCGTTGATCAGGATCAAGCAACCAAAGGTCGACGGTTTCAAATCGCTCTTCGGGAGCTCGCTCACGTTCGCTGCAGGTCCGAAGCCTTGTTGGGCGTGGTTGAAAGCCAATTGCTTCTGTTGTTTCTCATTTGTCCTAAGCAGCTCGCCCAAGGCCTCGTGGAAGGTCATACGGTTGTGGTTAGCTGCACGAATACCACCCTTGGCAGCAAAGGCAGTGCTGCTCTCAGCGGAAAAGAAGTCTTCATCGCAAGGTAGGTCGAGCAGAATCTCAGAATTGGTAAGTGCTGGTGTGTGGTTGTAAGCGGCAACCAAGAGGCTGGAGAGAACGAAAACGACATAAAGCGTGCGCTTGCGCTCTTCCATTGTCTTCCACTGAATCCATTCAGCGTGCTCTTCCGGGTCTACCCTGAGGCCGGTCCAAGTGGCACCATCATGCATGTGAGTGTCACGAGTCTCGCTAGATTCGACGCGAGTGGGACGCAAGAGGTCGGCAGCCTGGGCCAGGCTGACTAGGGCGGCACAGTGAGTTGAGGCAATGTCGCTGGCGGTCTTGTCGCCACAGTTATGACCGTAGACGACATTGAGCAGCATGGCCTGTACAAGCCACACTGGAGTGTGAACTGATGATTCCTGGCTGTGAGAATTCGAATCGGATGCTGGAGTTCTTCTTAAGTCTGCCTTTCTCACATCGGCCTTCCGCCTCTCCTCTAGGTACAGCTGGATCATTTTTTTGGCCATCTCAAAAAGTTCCCGAGATTGGACGTGGTCCATTTCGTACAAGGCGCCAATGGCAGACATGGAAAGGATGAGACACCCACTCCCCCCGACGCTGTTGGATCGGTTGGCAGTAGAGGGTGGCATCTCAAAGGTCAAAGTGGGAATGTGCAAAAACGGCAGATGTGGGTGGAAGTAACGAAGATAAGCGCCAACATATCGTTGTAAGTCTTGAGTGCTAGGTAAATTCTTTACATGGTCTGGAACACTGTTGGCCGTGTTCTGAAAGCCTGGCGACAGTGGAGAGCCTGGGGTCGCAAAAGAGTATCTCCGTCCACCAAAAGGAGAGCACTGCGAGAGGGCTCCGACAATGGCACTCCGGGTAGTTTCCGTGATGGTGGAGACGGGCGACACGCCGTGATTTCCGCCATTGAGAGACGAGGGCGTCTCCGGTCCTGCACTGTTGTTGAAGTTGAGGGCTGCGTGGTTGAGGTTCTGGGTGTTGTTAAGACCCGAAACCATCGAAGGGCTCAAAGAGCTCAGAGACGGAGGCGGGGTTGAGAAGTAGGCCTCACTTAGTTTTTGAGCTGCGGGCTGTGGGGAGACTGGAGCGCCGTTCATGAGATCCGGGAACACAGAACCGCCATTCATGTCCAGAGCGAACGGGTTCGGGACCTGAGGCGGACCCATCACGCCCGGCTGCCACATCGAACTGGTGCCAGCCGGCGGATGGTTTGAACCGTCCACCATGACATCGCTAATGCCACTCTGACTGGTGGTGCTGATAGCCGATGGGCTGGATCCGTCTACAGCATTCTCGGCGCCCTGGAACGACATCTGATGCTCGAAACCAGTCAACCAGTCGAAGCTATCGTCCAACTGAGTGGCCGACATGTCGTTGGTGAGGCCATGGGGAAAGGGCGAAGGCTGGTCGAAGGCCATTGACTGGGGTGAGTCGTTGTAGTGGAGAGCGTTAGGGTTGATGGTGGAGCCGGGTCCGAACAACAGTCCCTCGAAGTCGAAGTCCGGATTGAAGACGGGGGCGGTTCGCAAAGCGCCGCCAAAGTCCATCTGGTTCAGGCCGTGTGTATCAAGCTTCAATCCGTGAGCCATGCCGCGCTGGCCCATGGCAGCTGATATGCCGCCAAAGTCCATGTTGTGGTTGTGCACGGGCAGCCCGGCGAGACTAGGGTGACGGCTGTGAGTACCGGGCGGCATGCCCCGCGCAACCTGGGCGTTGGCAGCAGCAATCATTTGCATGGCGTTTTGGTCGACATGACTGATAGTGTTGGCCCTCGGGCGCATGGAAGCTGCGGCATTTGCAGCGGCTGCGGCATTGGGACCAGCGACGCTGTTCTTACGAGCGCGACTCGCTCCAGGCGTAGCGCCGCTTGCACTTTCGCGGCGATTACGAGGACGCGAAGAAGGGGTGGTGGTCTGGTGCAACTTCTGCTGGTGTCTCAGCAGCAGATCGCGACGAGCAAAACATCTTGTGCATTCGGGGCACTCAAAGGGTTTCTCCTTGGTGTGGGAGCGCTCGTGGCGTTTCAGATGCTCCAATCGGGCGAAAGAGCGCTGACAAGTCGCGCACACATGAGGGCGAGGCTTGTCGGTCTTGGGAGGAGGAAAACTGGCGGGCGTCTTTGTATTGACGGTAATAGTAGAAGCTGTTATTGGGAATAAAAACACAATTGTCAGCTCAGATCTCATCCTTCTCTTCTCATGCATTTTTGCGGGAAAGCGTGTCGGTGGGATTACATGGCGGGACATGCGGGTGGGAACAGGAGGGGCAGTTTGGAGGGGTGTTGGTGGGCGGTGCAGATGCAGGTGCGACTCATACCACTGTCTTCGGTGGCCGGAGCAGTACTGTTGTTGGGGGCAGCCGCAGGACCACCAGCAGCAGCACCACCCGCAGAAGCTGCGGCGGCGGGAGATGAGGAATTGGTCATGTTTGAGTTCTTTTCGACCTTGACCTCGGTGTCATTCATAGCCATCGTTATTCTTTTTTGTGGTTTCGCTGGTCGTTTCCGTCGTTACGGTCGTGAAGAAGGAGGATGGAAGGGTGTTTGGGAGGATGGAGGGTCCTTTTTGGTTGGGCACAGCTCGGAGCGGGCGTCGGGAGTGCGCAACAGCGGCAAGCGAGAGAAATGCGAGACCTGAGCACACGGGCAAAGGTAGCTAGCTCTGTGAGAGGTAGGAGGATTTGTTTGGTTTGGTGGGGGGGAAGAGAGGATGGCGGCGATTAGTAGCGGTGGTAGTGGGATGAGGGCAAAAAAGAGGAAGAAGAAGGTGAAGACAAGAGGGAGGAGTTGTTGTCTGAAGCCGAAAGTCGCATGCTATTTCCCAGCAAGAAGGAAGACAGTCGAAGGAGACAGCAAGTACGGAAAATGGTCGGAGCCTTGAGGCTTTCGTCGAACAAACAATTCCCACCGGTCGAAGCAGTTGCTTGGAGAAACAAGAGAAGAAGGGATGGAGGGGAGCAAGAAGCCGTGGTGGGAAGGGGAAGTTTAGGTACTTGTTAGGTAAAGTGCCGTCGCAGTCGCCAGCCAGTCGAAAGAGAGAGTCCGCAATCTGCGGTCCTCGTCCTAGTCCCAGTGAGTTCCATGCCCCAGTCGCAGCGGCAAGCCCAGCCCGGCGCATTTGGACAGCCTACCTTACCCTAGGTATCTAGAAAGAGAAGGCCAGGAAGCCTGCGCGGGCAAAAAGTGCGAGAAAGAGCGTGCGAGAGCGGGTGTGGGTGCGTTGCGTTGTATATGCGTGAGAGGTGTGGTGTGGGTGGGCGCGGGTACCTGGTGCGATGTACCTTCCTCGGGCTGATTAGACGAGAAATGGGCGATGAGACGCAGGTGTGGTACGTCAGACGATGTATTACTGTCGGTGCCTACTGTGCAGGAAAAGGCAGGGAAGGTACATCTCGCACTAGTACATGGCATCCGCCCGCTGCCTTGCACTTGCACTAGAGGAAGTAGGAAGCAGGGTCTGTCGGTCGGTTGGTGGGATGGGGAAATGATGGGAAAGAGGCAAGAGCGAAGGTAGGTAAGGTGACGGGGAGGTGAGGCAAGGTGGGTCCTCCGTATGCTTAGCTCGCCCCGGTTCGGCAAGGTCAGAGATACCAGCCAGACGCAACTCGTGTACAGTGCGGCTGGTCCACCCGATGAACAAGGCAAGTACCTGCTCGACACTCTCTGCCTGCCTTACCTTCTTTCCCTCGTGAGGTATCTATCTGTCTGCATCTGGCTTCATTGGTAAGATATGGAGGGCAAGCTATCTAGCAACAAATCATTATCGTCCGTTTTTGTCCCACAGAACACGCAACGAATCAGACCCTTTTTATTTTTCTTCTCTACGTTGTCTCTTTCCGCTCTTGCCCAAGAACCTGCTGCTGCTGGTTCTTTTATATGCAGTGGCGGCTGTATGTCGTAATCCGGGGGGGAGGGGGGGGCTTATCCATCACGAGGATGTGGATGCAAGACGAAACCTGGATTGGCCCTAGGAGATATCCAGACAGGACAAGGCACATACACCATTTGGAGGATCAGGCAGGGCCAGGCAGGCTGCGACGCCCATTATTACAACGCCCAGCAGTAGCACCGACGGAAGCAAATTGATCTACGACTTCAACTCGGTCACTTGACCCATCTTTGTTCCTCTGGTAGGGTTCTTGCTTCCTGTTTTACCGATACCTTAGTGAGCTCTATCTTGTTCTGCCTCGTCCTTTCCTGTCTTTTTCTTTCAACTGCGTACGCAGTAATATTCCACAAGGTGACTCGTTTTGCTCCTGCTTCTCTGTCCACTCCCGCTTCCATGTTATCAGGCTACCTAGAGCCCCGAGCGACAGAAGAGACTGGTCAGGAGACACAACAGAACAAGGGCAGGCTGGGTAGGGAATCGTTGCACACTGCAAACAACCCACTGCCCACGACATCCAACTGGGCCAACGCGGAATAAGGCGGTTAAAGCCTCGAGCCTGAAGCCCCAATGAAGCCTGCCTCGTCCATCTGTACAGGGACACGGCCGGGGACTGGGATTTCCTCTCCGTAGCGTGCTTTGTCAGGCTGGTACTCTGTACTTCAACGAGGCCCTGTGCGTTAAAAGGTCTGTTCTCTGCCGCAGTCGCTGGGGTTGGCAAGCTCCTATAAAGAGCTTCTGCGTCCGTGCCGCAATAGCTTATCAAGTTGGCCGATTGCGAGATAAACGTGCGACAGCTGTATCGGCGTCGGACTGTTCGGCACCAGGGAAGGTGAAGTCCCGACGAGACGTTCTCGACGAGCTTATTTGAGGGATGCCAATGAAGGGAAATGAGGCAGAACAAAAGGGAAATCCATCCAATGGCCAGACAAACTATGCTCACAACGCACTGTAGTCGGCACGAAGCCGTTCGTATCAACCAGGGTGGCAATCCCAGGCCTTTCAGCCCTGGGATAATCGTCATTCAACTCCTTCTCTTGGCATCCTTCTGTTTATACTTGGGCTTCTCGGACCAAACGCTCACATCTTTTGTCGTCACCGGTCAGCTTGCTAGTATTGTCTAACACCTACCGTACATGCGATATCTCAGGGTCGACGACAGCTGGTGATTAGTAACGACTGTGCTCTACATCAAGCTCTGAAACATACTCCTTGGTATCCGCACGGAGCTCAGGTATCTTTACACGCCTGGCAGGGGCTTGGCAACAGAGAGTCGCCCGTGACCTGTCGCATCACTCGACATGCTTGACCTGTCGTTGGCTGGCTCGTCGGGAGGGTGGATTAAATGGGGCATCCCGTCTGGTGCTGCAAGGCCTAGGGTTGTTCCAGCAGCAGGCCAAGCCTGGTTCAGGCCAGCGTTAGCTATGAAATTGAGTTTCCCGCTGGCGCTCAGCTGGGACATGATCCGAAGCAAAGACGATGTGTGAAGTGCCAGGCCAGTGTGATCTTAGGAGCCAAAGCCAGCAGGTGAGGTGGTCTTGTCGCACGCTACCACGCCGTTACAGTGCCTATAAACATAGAGGGCGAGGGAGAGAATAAGTACGCCGCAAGTATCTCAGGCGGCTGGTTGGGGTAGTATAACACAGCGGGCACTGTATGATTGACCGACGCAACACACTTGGGTTAGGCCCGGTTTGCTCGGCATTAAATCGCTGTTTTGTGAAGGTCATATATAAAATTTGATTGTGTGTTTTCGGCTTGAAAATGATGCAGCGCAGGATCCCGGCGGAATTGAGAGCAATTGTGCAACAATAAGAAGCAGCTTTAGCCGTGGTCGCTCTCTCGGGTCAACGTGCTGACAATTACGATGATCAGCTTCAGCCAATGGCTGACGACGAAGAACTCCGAGGCAGCAGATTGAAGACCGATAGCCGGAGGCAGGGACAGGCGTGGTGGTGGGGTAAGTCGAAGAGAAGAGGGAATAAGAAACGGCGAATTCCGGTGCTGTGACTGACTGACGCTGGACGTCGAACATGGCGAGGTACTTCGGTACTTTTAGCATTCCAGAGCGCCGATCAGGGTTCTCCGTGTCCAGCGTGGCGCCTCGTGGGCACCCGGTTTTGCAGGTAGTGTACGGATACATCGCCCTCTGCTGGACCGGGCGGAAGTGGTTGTACCTTGGGCCTTGCGGCGACTTCGCAAAGGCTGGCGAGGTAAGCCAGAAATGCAGACGGTGGAATGGAAACTCGGAAAGCACAGGCGCCAAGATTGATTATCTGCAGATATTGGTGCTGGAAAGAGGATCATTGATTGATGGCGTATGTTGCTTGTGTACACGGCGCCCAGTCTCCCAAGGGAGCTGGGGCTGTGGTTGATGAAAGCAAATGCAGGAGGGTTTCATCGAGGCGGCAAGATGAGGTCAGTCTCCATTTACAATTCAGTTCACTCAGGCCTATGCCGGTGGTGGATGTGAAGGATAAGGTGTACCTACCATAGTATGCAGACTGCGAAGAGGCTGCCCGTCGACGGAGTCGAGCCGTGTGCCGTCTGTCGACTCGGTCCAGGGCCAAGGCCAAGGCGGTACCGGCTGGAATGGTTTCCGTTGGTCGATTAATGGCATGGTGTCTGCTGGCTGGACGTTGTTGGATATTCTGGGGCCATGATGGTCGGATTGCTTGCGTCTGCTTATGGCTGGTCTGCAGCATGCGAACAGAAACGGGCGAGGTGCAGACAACTGCAGCAGTGCGTCGGGAATCTGAAGGCCTAGCCGATGTCGAGGTCCACCAGGTAGCCGTTCTATCATGTCTGATTTGTCGGCGACGAAGCCTCGTCCCTTGATAATAGCGCACAACAGGCCGTTGGCGCCGTCTTAGGTCGACGAGGCCTGGCAAGAAGAGGCGGATAAGATAGGAAAGTAAGCAGGCGGGATTGCCTTAGATGATACAATGGGCGCCGAGCTTTGCAGTAGTGGCAGGACCACGGCGACGGGCGCAATAGCTACCATACCTCAACAATGACAATGACATGGAAGCGGATTCGATTCGGGAGAGGGAGCTCTTTGAACATGACGAGGGCCCAAATATGTCAACATGCCATGCTGTGAGGTGAGGTAATCAGAAAGAGCCGATCGATTTGCGAGCCTGCCGCTGGTGAGGCAGGGGCGTTGTTGCGAGCTGCGTTCTGAGTGGTCGATGGTCAGAAGTGACGCGGTGTCTGTTGCACTTCCTGCGCTTCTTGCACCTTAGCGCTGCTGCGGGAAGCTGCGAGTCTGCACCTCAGAAGCAAGAGTAGTGCAAAAGCATGACCAGAGCTTAAGCAGCCCAGCTCTACCTTACCTTACCTTACGCAGAAGTAAGCCAGAACGAATTAGCGTGTAGGACGGAAAACTGTTACGGAAGTATCTTAGGCACTTTATGCTGGAAATGTATGCGGTGCACTTGACATTTGTAATTTCCCATCTCAGCATAAAATACCTTACCCTAGGTAAGGTAAGGCAGGAACATCATAGAAGCACTATTGCAATTGCAGCTGGAAGGAGCGACCTCGTCCCACCAAGCACAGTGCGGGAAGATGCCTTCTGCCTCAAGCAAGTCCAACCCAGAGTCGCCAGTTCCAGACGGGACTGGGGCTCAATCTCTCCACACCACGACAACCGCAACCACATTTCTCGTCCGCTCGCCGATGCAATGCGCAGCCGAAAAAGCCACGGCGTTTCCTTCACACGGCCCAAGACTCCAGGCTCAAGCCCTTGCTCCCGATCCACATTTCGCCGCAGGTCCCTGTGCCATCTCCATCATCATCGCTATCGCCACAATCATTGCAACTGCAACAACCACCACCAGTTCTTCAACCACGTCCTGATCAAATCGTGGAGGCCAACCAGCCCTCCCAGTTCCAGAGGCCCAGCTCGGCCCACCATGCAGTCCAAGTGTCGTTGAGCACTCCGCTTCAGCTTCTGCTCCCGTTCCCAGACAATCCATCTGGCATGTCATCTTCAGAAGTCTGTACCGATACAGTTCGACGGGAACACTGCATTTCCATTGGCGTATCGACATACTATGGTACATTTCTTGGCCAGATTGTTGCTGCCACGAGCTACGAGCAGCTTGAGACACTCCGGGATACAACCACCACCGAAACGGCGCCGCCGTCGCCGCCCTACCACACGAAGGCTCGAACACCCATCTTCCATGCAGGATGGCACAGCTACGTCGACTTCACCTCAACACACATAACCTACTTAGCGACGTAGCAGTCGTACGAATCGGACATCCATCAGGTGACGAAATCTCTTACTGGCTTACCTCTGATCCGACTTTAGCAGCTTTATCATTTTTTCTCATCCAAAATGTGCTTTGTATCGATTTCGCGTCTGCCATAGCGCCAATGCTTGCCCTCTCACCATCCTGCGGCCTCAGTACCCGGACACGGTCCGTCATGGCCTTGTCATTTCTCACCAACCGTCAACCGCGGCCTCGCGTCACAATCGTATTATTCAATTCCTTCGCACACGATGACGGTCTTGTCTCGCTGTCAATGGTCAGACCAGGGGACGCGAGGCACTGATGCCACACTTATCTCCGCTAACCTGCAGATGTCCACATGTGGCCGCCGCCCGTCTTGTGCGCCAATGGCACAGCCTGATCCCTAGACACAGCACCGACATGCAGAAACCATGTCACCTTAATCAACAAGACAAGAATCAGAGTCACACGGGCCTGGCAAGGCCTGTACGGAGGCCGGTGCCACCCGCGATCCAGATCCATCCGGTCCGCAAGGCGCTGCTGCGTCACAGCGTCAGATCTTCTCACCCGAGCCTCTGTTAGCACGAGCCTCTTTATGTTCAGAGCCGTTGCAACGTAATCACAACCGCCCTGCGGTGGATTGGAATCGGGCGCGGACGCACTTCGCTTCAGTGGCTATCAAATTTGAGTTTTGAGAGGCTCCGGCAAGAAAGCCCCATCAGCCCTTCCAAGAAATCGCTGCATATCGCTGGGGCCGCTGGCAACTTGATAGTCACCAGAAGTCCTCCCGGGATGCGAGCTCTGCTCACAGCTGTAACGGATGTCGGCTGCGAGTGCTCGAGCAGCACAGCGAGCCTCCGAGGCAAGATGAAAACCTCCGATGAGTGCTCTATTAATAACGCCGCCAACATCAGAGAGACAAGTCGAGACCCATAAAGTCTCGACGATCTTATCCAGACGCCCTGATCCCAGAGACGCAAAGAAGGCCCATCTCAAGTGCTGGAAGTCTTCCACCTGAAGTATACATGAGACAGTGCTATTCCCCGTTCGAAAATTACTGTGCTTGCTTGACATGGACATGGGGCCCTCACCTGCACACCTTCACACGCTGCTGTTACGTCGGTGGAGTTCGCTGAGGTTGCAGACCAGACTTGGACGACGGGAAAGTGCTATGATCCCTTCTGCAAGTCAATGGGTAGATAGCCTTGGCCATCTTCGCCAGCGAATCGCCCAGGTGGGCTTTTGTGGTCCCCTGGTAGCCTTCGCAATAACCTCCTGTTAACGCCAGGTCATGCCGGGAGGAAGCCCGTCAATCCCCAGACCATTTTTGGCAGGGCCCTTTCTACGCGCGATTTCCGGTTGACCGTGGGACTCCGAAGTTGACAACGGCTCTGCCATTACTCCAACCAGACTCGTCAAACTCTCTTCAGAGCTCGGTTACTTCGCCCGCCTCGACTGGCTTGCGAGATTGGAAGGCCCGTCGTCCTGCGCCGTCTAGCCCACAACGTTGAAACGAATCTTGCTGCCATCCCAGCAGTAGAATTGGCTGGGCCCCATGCTGCCAATATTAATCTTGACAGCGCCCACGCTACACAACCGTTACAACGCTACCGCATTCTCCTACAACGACGTCCGGACCGGTCAGGGCACCGCCGTGAGAGTCTGGCAATATGGGGTTCCACTCACCCTCGTCCGCTGTTCTTGTGAACTCGCTCAACACTTGTCCTATCAGGGATCCGGGGTCATCGAAACAACGGCTTACTTAAGATTACGGACGTTTTATCCTTCGGCAAGCTGCAAACCAAGACCAACGGCTGCGTGCTCTCGACCACTCTGATCTGAGTCTGTTTCTGTCTCTCTACACTAGGTGATAAAACGTGCAGCTGTAGCATGCTGCACGCAAGCTGTTTGAGACCTCCTGGTGGCGCGCTCTAGTTCGTCAACGTTTCCACTGCACCGATCACGGGATATCGCTGCTGCTGTTCTATCTCAGGCACCAACATTCACCGAGCGACTGGGTCCAGGGCCCTTCATGAGAAGACGGTGAGCGGTTCTTTGTGAATTGCTGTGGCCCCCGACTGCAACGAGGGGAAAAGTGCCTCATTAGTCTATTCACCAACCACGTCAATTGCAGTGACTCGTCCGTCCTCCGCAAGGAACGGATGCGGATATTCGAGCCGATATGTCATGCTCGACTGATTGCTAGCAGAACCCACCAAATGTACTCAATATAAAATTTCAACTTGCTGGGCGGTCAATCACCCGTTCTCATAATCATGCCAATACGCACGGCGGCCAATATCTCGACATTGACGACCGATCTAGAGGCGCATTGCTTGATTTTCTGCATCAACTGGAGCGTCCTCTCGCACGTTTCCGTAAACAACTAGTCAGCCTTCATCCCTTGTGCCTGGTCTGTTCGGGAGACAAGCATCACACACCTCAGCACGTTCCACGCACTATCTGCGGTCAGCTGTGGGTATGCTGCTTTGTTAAGCTCAGTGGAACGACTGCAGGGGTTCTGTGGTGTGGTCACTGTGGTGGCCGTCTGCGTGCCGGCCTCAACGATTTTTGACGGTTCATTGCGGAGCTTCCGCCCGAGGAACGGAAAAGCTTCCCCAAAGAATGCATTACAATGCCATACTTGAAGCTACGAGCTTCAAAGCCCTACATTCCGCGTTTCCTTGCACACATCGAAGCCTACGCTAGAGATTGGTTTCGCTGTTCCCCGGCCGGGAGAATCGAGCCGTTGTCCAGGCGTGGCCTTTGACCTGCATCATGATTCGGTGACAAGTCAGTCTGTCCCTGGCGATGGAGGATGGGAACTTTGTACTGCAGCAGAGCAGAGGCGCAAATTTCCCCCCGGCACGAATAAGACAGCTGATCAATTGGGGCGTGATCGGCTCGAGCTCACGGTACAGTCCACGGTCCAGATAGGTATAACGCATAGGCCTTTTTTAATACCTACTCCTAATAAAAATAGCTAAAGTATATATTTAACTTATATAACTATAGCGTCGTATAGTAGCACTTTACTACTTACCTAGCTTAGCCCTATTGCTCGTTAGTAATTTTATAACCTCGCTAATAGTAGAGATCTCCTTACCCCCCTTTAATAACTACGTAAAGTTATTTATAACTATATACTAATAATACCCTTAAAATAGTACTAATAATATATAATTAGTAATAAGAGGAGGGTCTTAAGGTCTAAGAAGGTCTTATAATAGCTATACTTATTATAGAGGATCGCTCTAAGTCTACCTAGCCTATATTACTTATACTAAGTTAAAAATAATAAGCTTTATAGTCTCCCTCCTGTAATAACGATCCCCTACCCTCTTATAAGGCCTCTTTATAATTAGTACTACTACTACTTATAATAAATAATAATATCCCTCGAGTAGCTATAAAAAAAGGTTAAATAATATAGACGATTAGTAATACTACCTAGTATATAGAAGAACTTATAGTTATATATTAGGAGAAGCGTCTAAATATAAAAAAGGCTTTAGCTTATAAGCTATTATAAGAGGAGTTAGTAAATAAGATTAATAACGAGGCCTAGTTTTAAATAGTAGTTACTCCCCTATAGTTATTAAATAAATATAATACTAAGAGGAAGCAATTTAATATATAGTTATTAATTATATTTAAATCTAGTAATACCTTTAATATAGAAAGAAGGGTCTCTTATAATAATAATATAAGAGTTACTTACTTTACTAATAACTTAAAAGTAATATAGGTATTTAAGAAGGGTTTAGGTAACCCTAGTCCCTATTATAAGATTTAGGATAATAAGATAGGGACTAGTAATAAGATCTATACTACTACGGATTTATTTATTAAAGATAACTCTTCTAAAGAGGAAGCTAATAAGGTTAATAATACTAGCGAATTTAAAACTAATATTAATAACTTTAACCCCTTTACTAAAGTACTACTACTTCCCTCTTAATTATAGAGTTAAATATAAAGGGGAGGAAGTTTTACTACTAGCCTAACCCCGCATAGGAGGTTATTAATAGCCTTATTAATACTAGCGAGGTAGTAAAATACTAAAGTAGTTAGTATAGAGAAAACTCTATTATTAGTAATAAAATAGGGGAAAATATCTTCTACTAGCGAGGGTAATATATATATTAATAAGTCTCTCTAACTATTTAGGAAGTTAGTATTAGGTAGGAAGTTAAAATTAGAGGAAGTTATTAATAATAAGGTAGTAATAGAGAAGGCGTAGGTAGACCTCGCTTAGTTTAAGAGCGAATTATCGCTAGATAAATTTATTATTATTTTTAATAACTTAGGTAAAAAGCCTGCTAACTTAGTAGTATTAGAAGTAGTATTATAAAATAAACTACTAAGCGATACTATTAAAAGGGTATATATTTTAAGGATTTTAAAGTAATAGTTAGTAATATATTTTAAGCGTTTAGATAGGTAGTTATAGTAGTAAAAAAGTAGTAAAAAAAACACTATTATTATACCTAATAACGCGCCCTCTACTCTTCCTATATTAACGCCGCTACCTTAGCCCGAATTTTAATAACTATATACTTACTATACCTCTCCTCTACCCTCTACTAGTATTTTTTCTCCTTATTATTATTAGTAAAGTTATTATTACTACCTATTATTTTATCCTCTATATAACGGATTAGGAAGTTATAGAGGCTAGTTATAGTATAAATAATTACTATTTAATTCTAAAAATTATATTTAAGTATAGTAGCCCGGATAATCTTCTACTTCCTCTTTAACTAACTAAATACTTACTTAATAATTATATAAAATTAACTATAGCGAAGGTTATATAACTCTTCTACTATCTCTAGAGGTTTATTAGTATCCCTCTAATCCTATAGGTAGTAATAAGTCTTATAATATAGGATTACTAGCCTATTATAACCTCTAAAACCCGCGTTAGTAAGGAAATACCTTCCTACTAGTATTAAAAACCCTCTATTAAAAGTAAATATTACTAGCTAGGTATTATAGATTAATCCTTCTACCCTAGCGAGTATATATAAGAAGCTACTATTAAAATATACTACTATAAATATATTCTACTCGATATTACCCTTTTAACTCCTCTATTTTTTCTACTTCTTACCCTCTAGGATAAATATATATATAAGGGTACTATTAATAGCCCTAATATACCTACTAAAGGCCTCTTATTTAGGGTCTTTTTTAATCTTATAAGAGACCTCTCTATCTTCTACTAGCTTTATATACGCTTAGTAAAAGCTTATAAAGTATAATAAGAGCTTATTAAATACTATAGAGACTATTAACTAACTAATTTAGAAGAAGTATATTACTAGACGTTATAGGCTACCCATAGCTAGTATAAAGAGGAAGATTATTACTTTCTACTTATTAAAAAGGTATTATAATCCTTTTAAGTTAGTATTATTTTATAGCTATTATATAAGAACTCTAAACTAACGTTTACTTATATAAAATAAACTAAAGAACTATCTATTTAAGCCTCTTAGGAGATATTAATAGAACCTCTGCGCTACTTTTAGCCCTCCTAGGTATATAACTACTCTTTCTAAAGTAGTAATACTCCGATTACTATTCGAGGCTATAGCTATAGTAGTAATAACTATTACTATTACTATTATTATAGCGTCGTTAGCCTCGTTAGCCTCCTCGTTTAAAGCTATTATTAACTACTAAAGTTTCGCTATACTATATAGTATACTAAGGGGGTCCTCTAGAGCACCCCCTTCGAATTTATATAATAATATAGCCTATAATAGAAAATTCATAGCTTATAAGGGGTTAAATATAGGTAGTATATACTAAGATTTATATAAATCAATTATTCCATAGTCTAGAGTTAGTATAGAGGTTACTAGCGAAAAATACTACTTAAAGAGGTATAGCCTCTTAAAAAATGAATTTTTAAGTTATTTATTAGGCCCTAGACCGTACCGTGGACCGTACCGCGGCGAGCCGATCACGCCCCAAATCAGCCACCTGTGCGACACAGGTTCGCGGCTCGGCACTGTTGGGCTTCTCCAGACAGCAGTCTTCTCCAACTTTTCCCCAAATTACTCTAATCGAGCGACGGCGGACTTTATCCTAGCCGCAGGCCGGAGATGTAACTGCTTACTGCAACCGTACCCCTGTTATGCATGGCACTTCGACCTGATTGTGACTTCCGGTATTAGGAACGTAGCTCCTCTACTCAACTCGCAGAGTGATGTTGCGAACTTTTGCGGAGAGCGAAAGAAAGCGGCAAGCGTTCTGTCTCCGTTCACTTCTGGGCTCCGATTAGAGCCAGGCAAAAACAGAATGGACCAAGCAAGCCGAGATCCAGGGCCCACAACATCGACTGCGACCGTTTGAACGGGAGCACCATTTCCCATTTCAACTGTCTTGTCAGTTGGCTGGGCCTGTCACCAAGAATCGGGGTCGATGTTGAGGCTATGCTAAGGCACCCTCTCCATCAGCTGGCCTCTCGGCTTCTCTCTGATGGAGCGACGGACCAATGTTTCTGCGACCTCTCAATAGTGTGTCGAAGGGCTGCCTCAGGTTGAAAAGCGTTGAGTGGAAGAGCCAGCGTTCCTGGGCCAAATCTACCTCCCACCCTCCTCCACGTTTCTCGAACCCTGCATGGCAGCTTGGGCCACACGCGCACACACGCACACACACTCACACCTCTAACCCCAAATCCGCTCACACTCCGGAGATGCATGTGGAGGATGGGCATACTAGTTCTTTGAATTACCCCAGCTTGCCAATTGGTCCTTGTCTCGGGAGCGACACACACACGGTACGGCTTGTAGAGGAGAGCTCAGGAAAGCTTCTCCAACCGAACCAGCAGCATGCTAGGTCTCATGCCAGTCTCCAACTCCTACCCCAATCCAACCACGCCAGCTGCTGCCAGCATTTCATCACATCCATCGAATCAAAGAGGACTCAGAGCACCTTCAATAGAAAGTAGCCGGCCGTCATCCCCGAGCTTGTGCACCCGACACCCCTGGTTTGGGCTCCGGGCGGATGTCATCCCTGTTTACCCCGGACTTTTTGGTCTGTTCTCAGACCAGCCACGCCTTGCAGGCATCTTCGGGAATTGGGGAACGCAATTTTGGCTTCGTTCTGGCGCCTTCCTGCCACACTCTGCTCCAGTCATCCTAGCCAATTAGCCATGGGGAATGAGAGCTTCTAATGGGCGTCCATCTCGGGATGGGACTGAATCAGGACAAAGGTCCCGATGGGGTCCCCCGGCAGTCCTTCGCCGCTTGGCTGAAGTTCAGATACTGGAGCAAGATCGCAGTTGACGGTAACGCCGCTGGCTTGCATTCCTCATGCTGCTGTGCTCGAAGAGTACTGCGTGCAACTCACCTTTGGTTTCGTGACGACGGTGACGTAGGCGCACCTTGGTCCGCCCTGAGTCTGTCAATCAGTCACGTTCTTAACGAGCGACGCCGGGGTCGCAGTTTCGTTTCGGCTCTGGTTTGTCAGGGCTTATCCATCTCATCACATGATTGCCTAACAGCAGGCGACGGAAACCGAACCAAACGTTTCGTCGCAGCTTACGGCTGTCTTCCCGGCTCGACACGCCAATGTCGACTCAGAAAGCCTCCAGTCGGCCGCAGCTTGCCCCCGTATTTGCCCAGCTTAACACCAACGCCAAGCCCGATTGCCGCAATCACTTTTCCAGTGTCAACAGCCGCTTCACTCATGGTTGATTGGCATTTAAACTATGGAGCCGATTGCACAGTTTCCGGCGAATGTGCAGCGGAGCTGGGTTGGTCAGGGTGCCGTTCCTTCCACCTAGCTCCCAGCAGACCTCCGTATCCGTTGCAGCGGGACCCGGTATGCTTGGCGTGTGGGAAACAACAACTTCGAGGACGATTTGGAACTTCCGCTGTTAGAGACCTATTGGTGGTTCAGGGCAACAGCGGGAAGTGGATACGAATCGCCGTGTCCATGTGCCGTGAACCGACTACGTTACCTCAAGTCTTGACGTCGGTGCTCATACGATGGGAGCAATCGGCTTGCTTGGCCCATCGTCACGACCTGCGGAATACCTTACCACACCTCATCACTCATCAAATGCTCCCACACGTACCAGCAGCTTGGTCTCGTTGACGGCGTCATACAGCAGAACACCTTCTCAGACACAATCACGCTGCGTCACCGCGCACATTCACTTCAACTCAGTGCTACCTCGGTCACTTTCGCTCTGAACCCGACATGGATCGGCCGCAGATTCTTCAATTCGCGTCTGGTTGAGATGCAATTGCCATATTGGTCGGCTTAAAACAGCGCATTCCTATTCGCCACAGCCAACATCATTGGTTCCTTCGCCCAGCCAGCGCACAACTGTCGAACAAAACCAAGTCGTTGCTTCATTGTGCCTTGACGTTCTGAGGCCCACCCACACCCACACACACAAAGGATGCAGCATCATGCCATCGTTCTATGCCACGGGTAATTGTTCTTCGCCGCTGCTAGCAGCTACACTAAACGACACGGCGCGTATGTCACGCAGAGAAGGAAGCCCCCTTGTCGATGAACAACACTGAATCAAGCCTGGTGCATCATTGGGCGAGCGCCACGGGTCCACGTCCGCACCATTGCCCAATAGCTGTCGTCGTCATTGGTGTCCTTTCGGCTGTTGCTGATAACCGTTCCTGGAATCGACCATCTCGCAACGTTCACTTAGCCACGCCACATTGAGTCATGGTGGACGGCTTCGTTCTGGCCCTCGAGTCTCGGGGAGAACTTTCCCGGGGGGGCGGAGAATATCCCGCAGGCTAGCATATGCTCCCGCCACGCTGTCTTCGTTGCTGTGCCGCTTGTTGGTTGAAGAAGATACAAACCCTTGCAATTCTCAGCGCGACGTCGATAGATCCCTACAATTTCTCTAAAGATGAGTGAATGAAGTCTTCAAGTCTTCCTCTGATGCTGCTGCTGCTGCTCGTGCGTCTTGACTGAATCATACGATAACGTGGAGTGGACTGAACATAAGATGGGGGATATACTGCCAATAGAGTCAAGAAGGCCGACGACAGTGATCGCAGCCCGTGAGTCTTGCCGTGCCTCGGAGCGTCGATCGGCGCCGATCTCGCGGCGAGTTTCTTGGACGGGCTCGGCACCACGGGATTAGTTCGGCTGTAGATATACCTTATATGCAGTCATGCCAGTTTGTGGCATGGTGAGAGAAGGTGGCGCGGTCGAAGCGAGTGCCTAGTGTAGGGGGCCCTCGTCTCGATCTCGCATCTTGGTTCAGTTGATCTTCGGAGGTTAACGGTAGTTGGGGGTTTACGACAAACTTCAGCCACCCGCTGATCGCTTGTCGTGTCAGTTCTCTCTAGCCCAACGACTTTGATGATCATCTTCTCAGGAAGCCGGCGACGTTGGAGCACATTTTGGGCAATTGCGAGTCGCCCGCAACGTATAGCGGAAGGATGAGGCGAAGATAATAAGGGCATACACTTTGAGCTTCAATTAAGAAGTTGAGCGCGAGCTAGAAGCGAGCTTATTCGTGATGGTCATTCTCGTAATTGAATATGAGACATGTGGGCTAGCAAGACCATAGACAGATGTTCAGGCTTCTTCAACACCATCACCTGTGCTCCTTCATTACTACGCCAACCCGGTGACTTTACTGGCTCAAGCTACATTGGTAGGAAAAGGTCTAAAGCCGAGTTGCACTGCTATGAGGTTCGAATGCCATTGACATGCTTGGAGCAGAGGACGTCAAATCGTCTTTGTACCAATCCGCAGTTCAATTCTGTCAAAATATGCGCGGTTCTCCAGGAAGTGGACGGAGGTCATTTGAAGCAGATAACGTACTAATTGATGGAAATACCCTGCGCACACGCTTTGCAGGGATACGTGTACATCTACGAAATCCACAAGCCCGTACCCAAGAAGCGAAACCCCCGAACCGTCCATGAAGCGAGCAAGAATTATTCGTAGAAGAACTTATTACAAGATGAAGATACCAAAGGTCCAGCAGAGATATCCAGAGATTCCACCTTCACCAAACGCCAAACTGTCCACATGACTACATGTAAATCAAAAGAACTAAGAAAAAAAAGAAACAGGTTCACTTATCCCTTCCTAGCATGAATCCTCTCATGCCGCCGACAGTCGTTGACCCTCGCGAAGGCCTTGCCGCAGTTCGGACAGGCGTAGGGCCTCTCGCCGAAGTGGCTCCTCTCGTGGCCCTTGAGGTTGACGTTGCGCGTGAAGCTCTTCTTGCAGATGGTGCACTGGAACTTGGCCGTCTCGACGGGCCTTCTCATCTGCAGGAACGCCGACGGCGCGTCGCTGAGCTCCGGGTGGTAGTTCCGCACGTGCCTCTGGCGGTCCTTGTTGGAGGAGAAGCCGACGGGCGCGAAGCCGCACCGCTCCTCGAGCGGGCAGGGGTACGGCCTGTCGTGGCGGTTCTGGTGGTTGTCCCTGTCCCTCTTGCTGTCGAAGCCGTGGTGGAAGAAGTTGCACAGCGTCCGCGGGCACTTGAAGAGGTTCGGGCCATAGTAGTCGGCCATGGTGTCGGTGCCGACCGTCTGCCTGTCCGGGGAGAAGAACTTGTCGGTCTCGATGAGGGCGCGGTGGGATTTGAGAGCGGCGTCGAGGCTCGGGATGCCGACTTTGTTGCGTTCTTCGATGGAGCTGGCGTTCTGGTGCTGGTAGATGTGGTTCCAGAGGCGGAGGAGGTTCGGGTAAAAGGGGAGGTCTTTGAATTTGTCAATGTGTTTTCGGGGAAGGTCAGAGGCGATGTCTGATAGTGGTTTGATGTCGGCGTCGTGGGCCGAGATGAACTTTTCTAAGGCGGAGGCGAAGGGCCCTGTAAAGTTCGGCGAGAGGACGTCTTGGTTGAAGCTGGGGCGGCAGTGTTCGAGGATTGTGACGATGTGTCTGAACCAATGCGACATGGCGTAATCTTGGAAGGAGAAGTACCCCTTCAAGACGAGGTCTCGACGCTGGTCTTCGTGGAGTTCTTCGGCGGCGGCGAAGCAGGGGAGAGAAAGATATCGGAGGCAGAGGATGGCGAGGTCGCATTGGACTGATTTTGCTTTGATGTGTTCCGTTTCGACAAGGTGCCTGTTGCTCGATTAGCGGCCGCGAATTGACGAAGATCACAAGCGACGACCGGGACTGATTTCGACGCCGATGCTGGGGTTTGGGGATGTATCTAAGTGCAGGCCGGCGAACACCTCGCCTAAAGCACTGGGATCAGGATTGTGATAAAAGATTCACCAGGACTCACTCTTTGGCTGTCGAATGGATGAGACCAATATTATCCCCATTCAATACTTGAACGAGAGATCCTAGGAGTTCTGTGATGTCTTCACGACGAATCATATTCCTCTCAAAATCAACTTCCTCTGTAATCGGGTCGAAAGCGAGAATGGCCTGCATCTCATGCCATTTGAGAGGTCGATGGGCACAAACCAACCAGCCAAGCAGGAGCTTCGCCTTTTCCCAGTGCGCTACGGAGTGGTCAATGAGTCTGGCTCTGACAGTGTCCAGAAGTGTGTTGTACCTAGAGATAATCAGCGATATGGCCTTTATTGCAAGGGTTTTGAGATCCTGATACATTTTGGAGATGCCATCTGGGAGCTTTCCCACTTTGTCGAGAAGATCCTTTTTCGTCAACTGCTTCAACAACGTCTCCATCGCGAGATGTGCATAAAGAAATAGGCCTATCCGAGTTTAGCTTGTATGCCGGTCCCGGATTCCCTATGCCCGTCTCACCTTCGCTCTGAGCCAATACTGTGTCCTCGATGTCCAGCTTCTCTTCGGGAAGCAAGTTGAAAACCATGCCCGTTCTGCCGCCGAGCATTGTACGTATATAACGTCGGATGTCTTGGGCATTGCCTTTAGGATGAAGCGCCACCTCTCCGGCCTTGGGCAAAATCCCATACTTGGTCATTGCTTTTTGCATCTCGGACGTTGGCTCGCTCATAAAGAGCACCCGCAGCTGGCCCTGGTTGAGCTCGTCGCACCGCACGACCTCGGACGTGAAGAACTTGACCGCCTGCTGGATTTCCGTGGGCTTGCACTCGTCCAACCCGTCGATGATGACGTACTGTCTGACGTTGGTCTCAAAGAAGACCTCGATGAGCGCCCGCGCCACTTCCGGGTTCGAGAGCATCGAGCCGCCGCTGTTGGTCATCTTGTCTTCGCAAAGGGGCAGGATCGCGGCGTTGTTGTCGTTCTTGTCCGGCGTGGTTTGGGAAACGAGTTGGTGCAGGATGCTCCTGAGGATGCCGAGGTACGTGGCCAGCTCCTCATCGCCCTCTTGGCAGTAGAAATAGTAGACCTGCGAGTCGCGGGGTATTTGCTTGCTCTTCGCCAGTCTCCGTAGGCGTTCTATCAAGGTCGAGGATAGAATCGTCTTGCCCATGCCCTTGCGTCCGTGAGCCCACACGGTCGGCCACTCGGCAGGTTGTTCCTGTATCCAGTTGATGACCTCGTCGTGTTGTCGCCAGACCCAGGAGCCGTTCTCGGGACACAGCTCGCGGGTTTCTGCGAAGCCTCGGTCCAGCATCTCCGTCTTGTTCCCTGCGGCAATCCATTTGAGGATCTTGTCTCTTTGTTTCAGCTTGCGGTCTTCCTCCGACTCGGCAAACCTGCGCCGGGCGTTGTCGTATTCTGCTTGATGAATACCGAACTGCCTATCGGCGTTGTCATTGGGCTCGGCGCCGAGACCGGAGTCCATGCGGTTGGGACCGGCTTGTTGCAGGATGAAACCAGAGTGCAGTTTGAGGCTGGCGGCGAGGTGGTGGAAGGTCGGCTCGAGGTCTTTCCAAGTTGCCCTGTGTAATTTCCCCCAAACTGTACGCACCAAGCTTTAGTTCTGTGGGTTGGTAGGAGTGAATATGAGTTGAGCCTTACTTGAAGGTCGCAGGGAGAATAGTTTGTAGGCTATTTCGTGAAATTCGAGAACATCTTCGTAGATGTGCACCAGGCAGGTCATGTTGTTCGGGAAGTTTTCGAAGAGATGCCTGTACATGGCCAATTGCGGGATCTGGGGGCCGAGACGTTGGTACACATCAAGAACTTGATCGAAGGCCTTCTCGTCAAGCCTTGTTGTCTGGCACGAGCGAACGTTAGCATGTCTGCAACGAACACGAAAAGGATGTGAGAATGTTGGAAGTGAGGCAGGAGATTGGCGGGTATGTTGTGTTGAAATAGAACAACTCACCTTGAGGAAGAACCTCATCGGGCCCCAGATACACGCCATGATGTTACGCGTTTCTGGGAGGCCCAATTGAAGCAAGACATTTTGTAGAGCAGTCATGCCGTTCAGGAATAGTTGCAGCCTCTTCAGGTTCATCAGGGTCCTGGTCTCCTGCTGCTGAGCCTGCATGATTTGAAGATCGTGATATACATGATCCCTTGTGGTTCTTTCAAAGTCTTCGGCATCCTTGGTGTTGAGCCGGGCCATGAACCTCTCAGCTGCGGCACTTATTCCGCCGGCCTCCGCTCCGAGGTGGAGGCTGCGGGCCCTGGCGCCGTTGACGGACTCGGACATGGCTTTTGCTGGTGGTATTCCGGGTGGTGGGGGGTTAAAAAACCGCGTCGGAGCCCGTAAGCAACACACACACCCAAATATTGCCGTTGTGGATTTTTTGGTTGTTGAGTTCACCAGCCAACTTCAACGAAGAATCAACCGGGAACACACATGGTGGGAACGGGAAAAAAAGAGGAATTGAACGACGAAAAAAAGAACTTCCAAGAACCCGCAACGGGGCCATCGAGCTGTGCTGTCGACATGATTGAGGCTGATGCATCTCGAGGAAGGAGAGGCAGCCAAATTACCCCGTCTGAGCAACCCCTGTACGTACCTCGACGTTGGAAAGGGACTCGCTGGCCTGCCTCGAGGACAGGTTGAGGCGCTAGGCGCTAGGCAACCGAAGCACTGCCACTCCGGTGCTCCACGTAGTAGTACTCATCGTCTTCGTTGATGTCTGCTGTGTCCACAATACAACAAGCCACTTCACTCAGCTCAGTCCAACAGACAATAACTTATCCGTCGACGGGGCTCGACGTCTGGAGGCTGGAGCATTTTCCTACTCTGACTCCGTGGCCCCTCTCTCCCCTGGCTGACTATGAAAAGCTATGTGCGACCGCAACACTCCTGGCCTGATCAGGGGACTTCACGACCCCTCCCCCGCCCGCCGGACGCCTCATGAGGCCTCGCGAGGGGTATCTGTGAGGATCTTCGAGGGGATTGGAGATATATGAGGGGTTAAGCACTACGTCTGCAATATGCTTCTTATTTTGTGAGGCTGTCTTTTGATTTGTCTTATACTCTGACTGACTGTCGATAATGGTGCTAGCAGTGGTACGTACCTCTCTTCTGTTCTAATAAGTATATGTCAGGCTTAGTGCCCATAAGTTATGAGTACGTACCTTATTATCTAGCAAAAGCCTTATCTTCTCTTAATAACGAAAGCAATGAAGAAAATTCACGATAATCTCAAGCTACGTTATCCTGAGCGTGACCGGAGCCTTCTCCGAATATTCCCATGAGAAACAGGCATCGGCAGCAAGTGGGAACTCCCTCGTCATGAGGCTCTTGAAATCCCCTGGTCGGAGGACACCGAACGAACACTGCAGCACAGCGAAGCTCTGTGGCGGAGCCTCCAGGAGGCCCCGACGGTGAGCAGTGCACTGCTGCCGCACTGCTTGCGAGGTCGACCGGGGTGTTGGGTTGGCGTCAGTCCCGCTGCGGACCACGGGGAGGCAGTGCGTACATTCACAGCTGGGAAGTGGAAATTCCCGCAACGGTCTACAGGGCAGGTTCCTTGACTGCGGTCCGGCTGCGGTGCTGGCCGCTGTAAGGAACCCAAGGAACGGAGCCCTGCGGACCGCCATACGTAAGGTAAGGTACCGTTGGTTCGTGGTTCGCACAACCCCGATGCTGCTAATGCCCGCTGTGCACCTTGGTTGGGGGCCACTGGGGACTTCTTCCTTGGTGCATTACGTTCCCGGGGAATGGAACTGGAACACGGGCGGGAAGACAGCCATGGCACAGCACAGCAACCCGCTTCGGCGTGCACGATGCGCTAAGCAAGCTTGTGCCTTTCGACATCTCGTTGTTCGCGGACTGCGCCTCGCCAACGTTGAGCGCCAGCGAAAATGCATCGCAAAACGGCCGCCTTCGCATGCCTCACGTCACCGGCCATCATGTCTTCAAAAATGGTTCGCCCGGCCTCCTCTGCTCCCGTCGGGCCTGGCTGACTCGTTGGTCACGGTTCTCTCAGGCGCTGGTTGCGAGAGGATCTCTTCTTGAAGTTTAGAAAACATGGGTATTCTCATCAACAACCCCAACCCCGGTGGTCAGCGTACGGGACAGGCATTCCCGTCCACTTCATCGTCGACGACCACGACGACCATGTCTCTCAAACGGCTCCTGAACGATGTGGACAACGACAGTCAATACCCAGACCCGTCCTTCATCTCCCCTCAAGGCTCCATCTCGGGGTCTTCGTACCAGAGCGCCGATGGGAACCATCCTCGCCGGCCCTATTTCCAGAGTCCCGAGTATCCACAGGACACCCCGATCCTCGAAGACCACTCATCCCTTGGCGACGTCTTCAGTAGTATGATGTTCAACTATGATAACACTAACTGTGAATCTACTGATCCTATGGCCAACCTGGATCTTGGGGACGCCGCAGGTGATGGATCCTTCGACCTGGACCTTGCCCTGGAGAGATGGGGCCAAGATATGGATTCTTCGCAAGACTCTTTGCCCGCAACGCATTCCCCTTCGGCTGGCCCAGGCTCTGTCATGACCGGCTCAGATTCACCTTCATCAGCGGGAGACGACGATGTTGAGAAGGTGTGCTACGGCATGGTACGCTATTTTGATTTCTTTGTGTTTCCAGGCCATGTATCTATCTTTTCTGGGGACTGCCAATGTGTGTGAAACATCAAACTTACACGGATAGCTCTACAACGTCGACGTCAAGCTGATCGGCGACATGGGCGTGATCGATACCAAGCTTCGCGAAGCCCACCAAGCAGCAATGACGGAGGGAAAGTCACAAAATCAACGCTTCCTTCTCTCCGAACAGCAAGATCACGTCCTTCTCGCCTTTCGAGACAAGACCGAGTTCGGCTACCTACGCTCCGGCCCGGGCAAGACCCTCTCGCCGCTGCTGACTCGGGCTTCCATCGAGTTTGAACCCGTCGCCCCGACCGTTGCCTTGTGTGAGACCATCGGCCGTGCCAAGAAGCCCGTCGAGGCCATGGTCAAGGTCGACATCAACGTGTACGGCCCACGCAGCGATGCGCAGATCGTCGGTGACAGGTTGTCAGAAGGGAAGCTGTGGCTGCAGAGGCCGACGCACCCGCGTAAGGATTACGAGCACGTGAACCCCCACGTCTTAGAACTCGATGGCTTCGACGATCTGACGATAGAGGCCGTGAGGGAGGCCAACACCGGAGGCCCGGCTAAGAGACAACCGCGGGAGGAGAATTTGCGGAGGATGATGTTGGAAGTTTACGATTCCTTGAAGAAGACCCGGCACCTTGATAAAGTTGCGGGCGGGAAGAACCTCAAGAGCCCACTTCATTTGTAAGTTGGTGTTTCGGAGCGTTGAAGGGAGACCTGACTGCTCACTTGCTTCTCAGTCATCAAATGGAGGCGCTGGCCTTCATGCTTCAGCGAGAGTCCGGGGAGATTGATAAGGCATATAAACTCTGGCACCCGATAAAGGAAGACGGTCAGGAATGGTAGGTTGTGGCTGTTCCCATGCGATATTTCTGGCCACTGACGAAAGAAAGGTTTCGTCACAAGATTACTCGTGTAAAGCACAAGGTCCCCCCAGAAGAAAAAGGAGGTGGTATCTTGGCAGATGAGATGGGCATGGGCAAATCGCTGTCTATCCTCTCTCTGGTCGTCGAAACTCTGGACAGAGGCCTGGAATGGGCAATCCAGAAGAACAATAACAACGAGGTATCTAGAGATCTCAGTTACTCCGGCTCTACCCTCGTGGTTGTATCCTCTGCCTGTAAGTACGAACCATTGGCGCATGCGAGCACTGTATAGGCTGACCACGCAAGTGTTGATCCATAACTGGATGACTGAGGTCAATAAGTAAGTTCTGTTATCGTGACTGATGATGCACGGCTTGTCTAACGCCTGACAGACACGTCAAGGGCAATCTCACTAGCATCAAATACCACGGGCCCAATCGGGAGAAAGACATCGACAAGATTAGGGACTCACAGATCGTTGTAACGACTTACAACACCTTGGCAGCAGAGTTTGACAAGAAGTCATCCCTCCTCCATAAGATTGGCTGGTATAGAGTGGTCCTCGACGAAGCACACATCATCCGTCGCCCAGCCACGACCTTTTACAAAGCCTGCCACCAACTAACCGCCAACTCCCGCTGGTGCCTTACAGGAACGCCGATCCAGAACAAGCTGTCCGATATAGGCGCCCTCTTCGCCTTTATACGCGCCCATCCTTTCGACAACCCCGCCGCCTTCCGCCGGTACATCGAATTGCCCTTTGAGCAGAACGAAAAAGATCCGCAAATCGTCAAGGAGCGCCTTATCATGCTCCTCGAGTCCTTGTGTCTTCGTCGTACAAAAGATGTGCTGAAGCTGCCCGGACTCAGGGAAGAGGTCAGGGAACTCGAATTCAGCCCCGAGGAGCGTGAGCAGTACGAAAAGACGAAGAAGATCCTCATGCGCACCATCAAGCAAAAAGTCGGCGAGGTCGAGAAGAGCTCCAAATTCGGGTTGTTCCAGGCGAATCTGCAGATGCGGATCCTGTGCAACCACGGCACCTACCAGAAGCGATTCTCCTGGCACCGCCGCGCGTATCGCCTCGACGAGCGCGAAGCCGTCGTTAACGCGCTGGGGCAGAATGCGGAAATCACCTGCAACGGATGCCATCAACTCATGCCGATTTTGGGATCGAGCAGGCTGAGGAACGACTTCGAAGAGCAGTGCAATCACGTCTTCTGCTCGGAGTGTCTCGAGGACTCGGATTTGTCCGCGGCTGCGACGGGCTCGCATAGGCGGCATTGTCCCGTGTGCGACAACTGGATGAAGTTGGCGCGAGCACAGAGGCCGTCGGGGTCGGGTGTGCCGGTGGTGCGAGTCGACGAATCTGGCGGCTCTGAGGATGTAGAAATGGCTTATGCGCCTGTTCAGTCGGCTTCGAAAGACGATGACGAGGACTACTTCAACCCGACGGGCAAGTCTACCAAGATGGAGCGACTCATTGAGGATGTCAGGGAGAACCTTGGAGATACGAAGAGGTGAGTTGTGTGTAGATCCATCTGTTTGGACCAACATTGACGACTATTCAGTATCATCTTTTCGTGTTGGACGAGAACTCTCCGCCTGGTGGAAAAGTATTTGATCGCTGCCGGGATCCAGCATCTCCGAATCGACGGCGACTGTTCCCTCACTCGAAGACAAGCCATGCTGGACGAGTTCGCGAGCAGCGATGAGAAGAGGGTGCTTATCATGACAACAGGCACTGGTGCCTTTGGGTAATTTACGATTTGCTCTCTCTGGACAAAAACCTGCTAACGAGAAACTCCCCAGCCTGAATCTCACGTGCGCGAACCGCGTCTTCATCGTGGAACTCCAGTGGAACCCCAGCGTTGAAAACCAGGCCATTGCTCGAGCTATACGCCTCGGGCAGGAACGTGAGGTGCTCGTCACCAGATACGTGGTCAAGAACACGGTTGAAGTGGTAAGTCGAGATTACCCGTCCGTCCAAGTTAGCTTTTAGTTTAACATCCTATCCCAGGAAATGAGCTCCCAGCAGAACGTGAAGAAGACTATAGCAGCTATTGGGTTTGACGAAGGCTACGCAGTCGGAGACGAAATGGACGAGTCGCATGATTAGGTACGGTTTTATGACAAGGCGCGCTTGCGAATGGGAGGCCGTTTCCGGAAAAGCTGGATTACTCAAGGGCCGGGCCATGCCATACTCATATGACGTTTGAGGAGGAGGACTGGACCCTGTGCGATGTTGTGCGTTTCTATTTTTGATTATTTGCGACGTGTCGACGAGATGATCTTGGGCCTGACGCTTGATAATACCCAATGCAATTGAGTTATTCTCTTCTCTCACTCTCCGATGACCAGGGCTACGCTCAAGCCACTTTGTGAACTCTTACTACACATCAAGCCAATAAAAGGTGAAGGCGAGGGCCAAAACATACGAATACGATGCGATTCGGCGCAGGCCAATCTCCATATCAGGCAGTGGTTCCCTGCTTGCTTGCCTGCATACTAGTCTGGTTGCCTTCCTGCAGGCAGACCCAGCCGCCCATATCTGCTCAAGTACATTGGGTGGATGGCGCATAAAAAGGTAGGGCAGACTCGAAGGCATCCCCGAGAGCTCTATCCGACGACTTCGAAGCGAGAGCTATCCCCAGCCAACACCAGGTACCGACTTCCGATGGTTGCAGGTCAGCTTCGTCGATTTGTCTTCACGCTCGTGTTCGCGCCAAGATGTCGGATCATGTTTTGCTTCCTCGTAGACCGGTCCGCCGCCGCCGTTCTCCAGCAGCGGAACGCGAGCGCGAGGACATTTGTACGCCAAAAAGATTTAGGGGCGATGATGTTGATGCTGATACGGGGTGTGCGCGCTGCATTGCGATGTTCTCGGTGGATGGTTTGAAGGCGCTCAACGGCCCTTCAGGGTTCCGACACTCCACGTACTTCGAGTGCCTCACTTCTGTCAAAAGAGGTTGTCCCTTTTGTTTCTTCATAATAACCACAATCCAAAGGAACCACGATGAGTGCGGCCAGGGTGAGATGTGGTGCGGCGATACCCCTCTCATCTTCCGGAATCGGTCTTCATCATCAAAACCAGACGGCGCTCCTCCACCAAACTTCATTGATGTCCTGGGTGGCTATACTGTATCCGAAAAACCAATCGTCAGTATTTATCCATACGCCAAAAAAGGTCTGAAGGCCCCCAAAAACGAAGCCACGTGGTCCATCATACTGATTTCCAGCAACCCAGATGACCCCGTATCCCGGCTAGTGAGACGTCGGCCCCTCGAAAGAGACGTCAAGAGTGAAAGTGTCCTCAAGGCGGCCCGCGACCGTTACAGGACGTGCAAAGCCTCCCATTTCGCCTGCCAGTATGCCCGCGACACGGTGCTTCCCTCTCGCGTCCTTGATGTCGGGACCGCCGGGGAACCCTCGCTCAAGCTGTTCGTGAACGACACGGAGAAACGCGGCGAGTACCTCGCCCTGAGCTACTGCTGGGGCAAAAACACACCCGAGAACCGCCCATGCCTCCTCCGTCGCGCCACGCTGTCGGACATGTCGGGCGACAAGGGCATCAGGGCGACGCAGCTGCAGAGGTCGGTGCGCGACGGCGTCACGGTCGCCAGGATGCTGGGGTTCAGGTACCTCTGGGTCGACGCGCTGTGCATCATCCAAGACTGCAGCGTGGACCAGGGCAGGGAGATCGGGAGGATGGCTACGATTTACAAGAACGCCGCCGTGACGATCGCGGCGGGGACGGCCGCCAGCGCGTCGGACGGGTTCCTGGACGCGGAGGGCGCGTATCTCCCCGACGACAAGGTCGTCGTGCCGACTTCCCCCGGGATGATGGGAACGGTCTACCTCAGATCCGGCGCGCATGTCCCGAGACACACGCTGGACGACCGCGGCTGGGTTCTGCAGGAGTTCCTCCTTTCCTCGAGGCTCCTCATCTTCTCCGAGTACGAACTGCTGTGGCAGTGCAAAGAGGACGACCTGCAGAGCGTCACGGGCGGCACGGAAGCCTCGCTGGAGTACCTGCAGCCGCTGGAGAGCCTGCCCTGGACGGGCTTCGGCGAAGACAGCGCGGGGGTGTTTGGCAATGACGAAGCCGAGAAGAAGTACCTGTGGAAGACCGTGGTGGAGCAGTACACGCTTCGATGGCTGAGCAAGTCGGAGGACCGGATGAACGCTCTCAAGGGGATCCCGAGGGAGTTGGAATTGCTGTGGCAGGATCGGAACTACTACGGGTTGTGGAGCTTCTGGGGTGGTACAAGCCAAAGGGCAACGACGAGCAGGAGAAGGAGAAGAGGAGATCGGGTCTGGCGCCTAGTTGGTCATGGGCGTCGTTGGAGCGGATGGTGATGTACACGGAGCCTTTCACGAGGGACGACGCGGAGGTCAAGGGATGGGATTTGGTCGGCATGAGGTCCCCGAGGCATGTTGTTCTACGTTGTAGGATTTTGGGGGACGAGGATATCTGTCAGGGTGATGATCTTGAAGAAAATGACGTGTTGGAATCTTTCAGTGGTCTAGGTGAGGACATTATCGAGTATCCTGATCTGAAGGATCCGAGGATTGAGATGATGGAGAAGAACGCAGAGTATCTACTTCTAGGGGTAAGCAAAAGGGGAAGAGTCGAGTTTGGTGTGGGTCTGATGGTCATTGATGCTGGACGAGGGTTTAATCGACGTGTTGGGCTGGCGGAGTTCCGGGATATGAGTATTTGGGAGAAAACGACACATAAAGAGATCAAGTTGAAGTAGTATCACGGAAACTGAAGGAAACTTGAGGATGGAACGTCAGTTGTATATGATTACGCGCAAACAAACTGTGGTTAGCACCAACCACTCACCCATTTCAATATGAACCTCATGAATTAAGCTTAGGGCAACTCACAAGGGAAATTGGACGCAGTACACACAGCTTTGGGGTGTCATTTGGAGGTGTCAATGACGCGAGAGGCTTGAGAACGCTGTCATGTGGGATTTTTGGAACAGCGCTTACAAGGGGGCTTGGGTCTTGATTTATTGATCCGCTGGCAATTCTGCTCCTCGGCGCTGTTGTCCGCGGCCACGGACCAGACGGACGGCTCCGGGGACGGCAGAGCGGGGCATCCGGCCGCGCCCGAGGAAGCGAAAGCCGCTGAATGCCGGCCGGTGGGATGAAGACTGTCACAGTGTCACTACACCTTTGACGAGGCTGCGCCAATAGCTCAGCCACTCTGCCCTGTCTCGAGCACCATAGTCATGGCTTGGAGACCTGCGGGAGATGCCCACAATCGCTATATGCACATAAAGGGAGGTGATCCACCCGATCGGGCAATTCTGGAAGATGCATATGCAAATATCGCATATTCACCCGCAGACGCCGACAGAGAACAACGCAGCCACGACTCGAGGCATGGATGGGATCGCGACTTTGGACACCGAGCTGGAACAGAGCTAGTTGATTTGAAGATAGGAGTCGCGAACTTTTCAAAAAGTGTTAGAATCACCGGCGAGAGGTAAGGTCGTTGCAGGTCTGGCTGGAATGCTGCCGCGAATTAGCCCAGCGCCTCTGTCGAACTGAAGGAAGATCGGATGAGTTTGAGCTTGCAGCTGAAGGAAAATAACCCAGCAACATCTGGCACAGGCCAACAAGTGCCGTGAGTCGACGTAGGAAGAACGTCAAATAAGATGGGATGACATATGTACGACGCTGAATAAGTTTGTCAATGCAGCGAGTCGCGAGCGTCCGTTCCCCTGCGTCAGCGGCCCAGCCAGCCTTGGTCGTTATTCGGAATTTCAGCACAAGTGGAATGACTCCAGCGCGCTCCCGGCAAGTCAGCAGTGGAGGCCCAATTCAGCCCTCGTTCAGCCCCGGAAAACAAACTTGGGAGCGTCCCGTCCTCTTCAAGGCTCGCAATCCCCCCTGTCAATTTCACGTGACCCCGCAAGAACCCCTGAACCGGGACCTCCTTAATTTCGCGCCGTGCCAATATGGCCGTCATTGTTTTCCCCTTCCCCTTCCCCTTCCCTTCTACTACTCTCACAATCCACTCTTCCAACTCGGACTCCCGAATTTCTTCGTTTGTTTAATATCAGTCCTTGTCCCACGTCGTCGACCTTTGGCACTCCTTCTCTTTGCCAGTCATTCTTTTTGGTCCGACACAAAACAAAACCAACTAAACCACACTCTTTTTTTTATTAGTCACTACCAATCAGTCTACGACCACTCACAGGACTTTTAATTCACCACCCGCTGAGTCTGCTACTGTCCGTCTTACGATTTGCGCGACCGACACCACGAGCGAAATCTTTCTTCCCAGAAACACATCAAATCTACAATCACTCAAAATGAAGGCCTCTTTCTCCGTTGCCGCCATCAGCGCCCTCGCGGCCACCGCCGCCGCCGAGAACTACCTTGGCTTCAACTCGGGTGCCACCAAGGCTGACCGTTCCGCCAAGTTCAAGGCCGACTTCGAGCAGGAGTTCAAGACCGCCCAAGGCCTCGTCGGCGCTCCTGGCGACTTCAACGCCGTCCGCCTCTACACCAACATCCAGGCCTACTCCACCGACGACCCCATCGAGGCTTTCGAGGCCGCCATCGAGACCAAGACCAAGATCCTCCTCGGTGTCTGGGCCTCGGGAACCGACAACATCGACAAGGAGATCAGCGCTCTCAAGAAGGCCATCGAGAAGTACGGCACCAAGCTGACCGACCTCATCATCGGCGCCTCCATCGGCTCCGAGGACCTGTACCGCAACTCGGTCACCGGCGTCAAGAACAAGTCCGGCGTCGGTGCCGACCCCAAGGTCATCGTCGGCTTTATCGACGACTTCAAGAAGGCCTTCAAGGACACCCCTCTGTCCAGTGTCTCCATCGGCCACGTCGACACCTGGGACGTCTGGGGAAACTCCACCAACAAGCCCGTCCTCGACGCCATTGACTGGGTCGGTGTTGACGAGTACCCCTACTACGAGAACGGCAAGGACAACGACATCAAGAACGCCGGCCAGCTCTTCGAAAAGGCCTACAAGGCCACCATCGAGACCGCTGGCGGCAAGCCCGTCTGGGTCACCGAGACCGGATGGCCCGTTACCGGTGAGACCTGGGACCAGGCCGTTCCCAGCGTCCAGAACGCCCAGAAGTACTGGCGGGACGTTGGTTGCCGTCAGCTCTTCGGCAAGACCCCTACTTTCTGGTACACCCTCCGCGACTCCAACCCCGACAACTCGATGAAGTTCGGCATCACCAAGGACTTGTCGACCACCCCTCTGTTCAACCTCACCTGCCCTACCACCTTCGACACCCCCACTGGCACCGCCTCTGCCTCCGCCTCCTCCACCGCTACCCTTAAGCCCGGCAAGCCCGGCAACGGCACTTCTGGCTCTGGCTCCGGCTCCGGCTCTGGATCCGGTGGTAACGGCACCGTCTCCACCTCCGCTCCCACTGGCACTTCCGGCTCCGGCTCTGGATCCGGTGGTAACGGCACCGTCTCCACCACCGGTGCCAATGGCAGCTCTCCTTCCAGCGTCGCCTCCGGCGCTACCGCTGTCCAGATCTTCTCCACGGGAGCCCTGGCCGTCGTGGCCGGTGCTCTTGCCCTCCTCTACTAAGGGAGTCGCAATGCAAGTAAAAGTTTAAGACATGGGCAGCGTGTATTTGATTCTCACTGGACATGTGTTTCTGGTACCATAATCGTGGATAGACTACGGATAGACTGAAGGAAATGTGATTAATCCATACCAAACAAAACCTAAGTTCACACAAGCGTGCTTCCAAACCAATGGTTGTGATGTAAGCCGTTGTCCTCGAGGACTCGCTGTCTTGGGGTGGCTAAAAAGCGCTTTAACTCAAAAAGCGTACAGCTTCGCATATTACATAAAAAGCGGCGAAAAGCATACAAAGCAGCGCTATACCTAATCGGGTAGGCGGTAGGCCACTGCCACTACCACATCTTCCACCTTATCCAAACTTCAACCTAGGTCTCCTGCTTATGTAAGCAGTTTAAGTACCTAGAGTCATATGAGATATCAGGTGATTAAGAGTTAATATGGGTTTCCTATATAGAAAAAAAATATCCACTTATCACACCTGCTGTGGAGTACTTGCACTAAATGGTTAAAAGCGGGCGCCCTGCTTGCATCGAATGGAAAAAGCGACCTGCTTGCTTTGCTGGGAGCCACCCCTATCGCTGTCAATATGACAATGTCTCACCGACGGCTCGTGCCACGTCTCGAAACACACAAGTTCCCGGTTTTCCCAGCTCCTGACTCCGTGAGCCCGATCCGCATTCCAATTGGGCCCCAGCAGGCCATTTTCCCCCAGAGTCGGAGATGAGGTGCGCTGATCACCCCGCCCCACTTGAGAGAACCGGTACTAGGAAAGTCAGCCTCCAAGTTCTGGACCACTGGGCGCCTGTTTCTTCGTTTTGGTGGTTCAGGGCCTGTTACCACCTGCCAAGGGGAAAACCCTCGTTCGTCCAGCACCACAAAACTGGGCGCAGGCTACCCCCGAGGAGGATGAGCTAATTATAGATCAGCCCGCCTTCAATCACGAGGGATTTTCGATGGAGTTTGGCAGGGGTGGGCGTGCGCCTCGATAATCATCACAACTAGCTCTAAATCGTGCATAGGTGCTGGCCTGCTTTTGTCTGTGAAGATTATGGATGACTGGCAACGACGTGGTCATTGTCATTGCCAAGTGATGAAGGGGCATTTGGACAGGAGGTAAAAAGAAAACCGCGACGAGATGGCGCCCTTGAATATGCTGTTTAGCGTGTTTACTGTTTTCCTTGCCGCGTTCACAAAAACCTGGCTTGGACCTCGTTCTAGAGCGGCGAGAAGGAAAAGTGGAGAACGCGCGTGCAGCTCGGTTAGGTATGGTAGGCCCTTGATGCATTGATTGGCCTTCCGTGGTTGCGTTTATCGACATTGGACGAACCATGACAGGAAATCAAGAAACTTGGCTTTTTGTCTCGCTTGAGAAATTCGGGAATGGCAGCGAGGCAGTGCTGACTTCCTTTCCCTGTGGAAGACCATTTTGGTGGTATTTCTTCTTTTTGGGGTTTCCAATATTTAATCTTAATTGCTTCCTTTTTTTTTTGGGCCGTCCATCGGAGGATCCATCGACTGGTTCACGGTTTCCCCCATCGCGCTGTTTTTGTGTTTTTATGCACAGAACTTCGACGTGCCACGCCGCGCGTGGCATGCATTCCCCGCCATGAGTGAGTGGTGATTTTCCGAATTTGGGGATGACGATGCATTGAGTTCATGCCAGGCCGGTGCCCGTTGTGCGGTCTACTACCAGTCCCGTCCCGGATTCCCATGCCGTGGCCACAACGCGCTGGTCGGTTCAGGCTTAGTCTTAAGGGTTGGGCGCGCGGATGAAATTGTTGTTGATTGTCTTAGCCGCGGACGTTTCAACGTTTTTGTCAAAGAACGTTATGGGACGTCATCGCATGCTAGCTGTGTGCACGTTAGCTGAGATGGCGCTTTTTTTTTTTTTTTTTTTTTTGGCTGGGCTGGCGATCTTTGGATGGAGGCGCCTCTTTATGTTTTCTCAGAAAGGCCTGTATTCAGCCACGCGAACTACCAATGTTTCGTCGAGGCTTTGGAAGTCAACATGGTTGGATTCGAGAACGTGATCGAAGGGCTCGAGACACCACAGGAGGGTCTCACTCACTCGCAATAGCGATATGCACTTATCGAGGTACTAATTACATAGTAAATGCCGGCTGTGGTCAAGGCTTCACCTTCCACCCACATCAGGCTGTGTGGTACCCGTATTCGAGCCTCGTGTTGCAGCCGATCAAGAGTTCTATCCTCAGATTTCTGTCCCAGCCCAGGCCTGTGCAGATGTCGATCGCGGTGGACGAAGCCCAGGTCATCTTTACCGGAGCACACGGGCCCGCCGAGTTCATGGCGCGCTCCACAGCCCTAATCTCGCCACACACGACCTTCCAGCTCCCCGCGATATAATCATATTTTTGGTCCAAATCACTCACACCAAGTTGGTCCGAGGAGGTTTCACGGCTTCCGTCAACCACATACGGAAGGGTGGCCGAGTTGGTTATGGCGCCAGGTTAAGGTCAGCTTAACATCTGTTTCCTGGTGGGGCAACCCGCGCGAGTTCGAGTCTCGTCCCTTTCATTTCTTTTTTGCTTTTTTGCCCTTCGTTCAACTGGGACGAACAATGAGGACATAGATAGATCTTGCTTGGCCTGCTTGCCGCAGGTTTTCTGGTTCCTGTCTGACCCTTGTGAGACAAGACTCCTTGACGTTGATGATCTTGAATTGCTCTCAAGATGGGACCTTGCACTTACAATGTCCATTCTCTGGGTTGATGATATCGACACGGGTCTGGTGAACGTGTACTTTAAGCAACCTCTGATAACAGGCTCCGAGTCATACCTTCTTCTTTCGGAAACCTCAGGGTTCTATTGATCGACGACTGGTAGCGTTCGTCAACCCCCTGACTGCGGACCATGCTTCAGAGGACCATATAATCTTGCAACTACTGACGATGCCACTACAAGAACCACAAGTGGATGTTTTCTGTAAAGTCGAGCTCAGAAACCGTCATCTTTCGACTTGAAACATCGGCTGACTTAGATGATGTCGGCTGTCCGGCTACATCATCGGAATCCATTCGACTCGGAGCTGTCACTTTTCGCTTGGGTGACTTTGTAAGCCCTCATGACAAAGTATGTCAACGTCTTTCCCAAGTTCACAGCAATCAGTTAATCTTTTCAAGCGTTTCGACATCATTCTACCTCAACCTGATGATCCATATCTAAGCAACTTCTGGCTCGCTCTTCAGGAGGCTTTTTAAACAATCGGCCGTCTTCAATAGATGTCTGTGGAAGACGCCCCGTTTCATGCGTGTTCGATCAGGAACGGGACGGCCATTCAGCGTGTCATCTTGAAAGGCACCCATAATGATCCGGATGATTGTCTGAGATATCATAGCTGTTTTCTTCCTTCCAGGATGGTCAACATCTTACAGGACTAACAACGATAACACCATAAGCAAACTTTTCGTTGCTCGCCAGGACCGTCAAGCCGTCGATTCGTTCATGTCGAAACTAGTCTAGTAGCGGTGGCTAAGAGACTGCACGAGGACAAGGACGGAGAGGAGAAGTAGACGGGGACAACTTGGTTCACAACTGACACTCAAATGTCATCTTGCTTCACAGAGTAAAGCCGAGGATGATTGGTTTTGGATTAGGCCGCATGGCACTGGGACGTTGTGTAACTGCCTTGACCTCACGTCGCAACTCAAGGCAAAGATGTCTAGGGAGGTCAGTTAGCACCCCGACCCCCCCACCAAGGGGCTAATCGGGGACTGAGCATTAGCAGCATGATACAGCATCAATGATTCCGGAGATCACTCTAGTCGACGTGAAGATTCGGCGGCCAGAGTCCTCGCTGGCAAAAAGCCCGTCCTTGCCAAAGACAGTGCCTCGACAAGTTGATCCCAGAGGCTGATGTTGACAGCCCGTTCTACCAACAATTCCCGTATCGAAGCGCGAAATCTTGTGCACCACGCTCCAATTTGTCCTGATGATCGCAACTACGTCCAAGCCAATTGCCCGTCGGCGGTTGGTATCAGACCAAATCTCGTATTAGGATTTCGCAGGTGTGGGCGGCGTTAACGGCAATTGGTAGGCATTCTTGCAGGAGTCGCAGATAAGGGATGAACCATACCAATTATTGAGCGATTCAGACCATCGTGTATTTAATCGGCTTGTCCCCCGCCTGCTACTTTCCCACGCCCCTCCAACATCACTTCGTCGACTCGATTCCTTGCCGACTAACTCCCGTCACCGTTCGCGCCACGGTGACTCGCGTAATTTCGCTGTAAGTACGCTTGCTTCACAGACCGTTTCATTGACAGGCCAGTTCACGTCGTGAACTATGGCGGATAACACTCTATCAGTTGAATCTCGGCTCGAGAAACAGCCATGCGCGGTCCCCGCTTCCGCGCTCGAAAGGGGCTCTGCGACCCAAGATGAAGTTTCTCTCAGCACCAACGACGAGCGCTATCCCGAGGGTGGGGAGAAGGCCTGGCTTTCCGTCCTGGGCTCTTTCCTGGTCTACTTCGCATCTTTTGGCGTCGTGAATACCTTTGGTTTCTTCCAGACGTTCTATCAGCATGAGTACCTTACCAACTACTCGCCCTCGACCATCTCCGTCATCGGGACGCTTCAGATCACACTGCTATTCCTCTCAGGTTCAATCGCAGGCGCGCTGTTTGATCTGTATGGCCCGAAGGTAAGTGTACTCGGGACGAAGACGCGTCATACGGATTGCGGGTACTAACACCTTCCTCCCCCACGTTGCTCTACCTGTTCGCAGCCGTCGGCGGCTCTGCGGCTCGATGTTGGCAACGTCCTTCACACAGCCGAACAAAATCTGGCAGCAATTCATGGCTCAGTCCCTTCTCTTCGGTCTCACCGTGGCTTTCGGGGCACAGGTAGGCTGCCTCGCTTGGCTCACCCGCACTCACTTTTTTAAACGACCATATCCTGACCACGATGCCGCAGCCGGCCCTTACCGTGACCGGCCAGTATTTCCATCGACGGCGTGCTCTGGTCATGGGCATCGTTGCTTCCGGTAGCAGTCTTGGGGGAGTACGTCTCCCAATTATGTTCTCCAAGCTCATCACCGCCATAGGGTTCCCATGGGCCATGCGCGTTGGAGCCTTGATCTTGCTGGTGTGCTATGCCACTGCAATGACTGTTACCTCTTCTAGGCACCCTCGAAGGAAGTTGGAGTCTCTCGGAGAGCTGTTTGATTACAGAGGCTTCCTGGATGTCCGGTACTCTTGCCTGTCAGCAGGGGCAGTCATTGCGAATTTCGGCGTTTACGTTCCCTTCTACTAATAGGTAAGCTCCATGAACTTTCATTGTCCAGAAATGGCATGTATCTGATGGTGCCCAGAGCCCTACTGCGTCGCTATGGATCCAGAGTCCAAGATGGAGGCATACCTGCTTCCACTTATCAACGCATCTAGTCTGTTTGGTCGCATAATGTAAGTACTTCCACAAACCCCTGTGGCGTTGCTTTACCGGAATGAGGAAGCTGACTCTCTCTCTAGTGGCGGCCACGCGGCCGACAGACTGGGAAGACTCAATTTCCTCTACCCCATGGTACTTCTCTGCGGTCTTCTCTGCATGGCTATGTGGCTCCCTGCATCAAGCCCCGGTGTCCTCGCCGGGTTTGCATGCTTGTACGGCTTCGCTTCCGGTGCATTCATCTCCGTCATGCCAGCCGCGACCGGTCAGATCATACCTACCGAGAAGCTGGGCGCCAGACTCTGGGCTTTCGGAACCGTCACAGCCGCAGCCATATTGACCGGTACGCCGATTGCCGGAGCTCTGATCAAGAGCGAAACTAGAGAGGGTTCCTTCCCGCCGATTATCTTTGCTGTAAGTCCAAGTGCTACAGACACATCATGTTCGACGGGCACACTGACGACATGATTCTAGGGATGTTGTCTCATGGGAGGAGGCGCCATCATTTTCGCCGCTCGAGTCCTGCATGACAGGAACATCCGAAGCAAGTGGTAAACAAATGGTCCTTTTGGCGGATAGGTGCGTACACAGGGTCGACTGTTCTCGCGAACCTGAGTACGATTGAGAAATCATGATTGTTCACGCGGAAGTAGGACATGTTGCGAAAATTGCATTGGGGCATCCGCTGTGAGGATGAATGCAGCAAGGAGACTGAATCTGGCGTGACTAGGAAGACGGAAGGCGGAAGGGTGGGGGGAGGATCAGTTGCGGAAGACAATGGAAGTGTTATCGTGGGAGAGACCTTGGAAGAAAACAGAAGTGGCTCTAGAAGAGCGCATGGATTGAGAGCATACCTAGTTGTGCATGTCTCATTCAAATTGTGGAAACATCTGGCCCAGGCTAGCACTCCAACCGAGTCAATGAAGCCTTGTGCCTTCTGGGCGTGTTTCGTTTGCCGCAAATCGAAGCTAAGCTTTCATTGTTCCAGCTTGACAGAACGAGATGTACATTCTACAGGGGCTGTCAGCGAGCATTCATCTCGCCTTGCATAATAGTGCTGTTGATGACATTCTCATGACGGGGGAGACCTGAGTTGGTCTCGGCTGTGTTCTTGGTGAGAGTCGGTCACCCGGCAGCGAATCGGCAGAATAGGCGGGTTTGATCGCAACTCATCATGCCGAACCCGTATTCGACGCATCATCATGTGTAAGCACGCAAGTGCCGACTCAACTAGTTTTGGAGATACGAACTACCGACATTGACGAGTTCCCATCATGATCGAGGCGTGCAGCTCAAGTTAGTTTGCCGAGCTTACAAGCATCTCCCAGACACAGGTAGTCTTGCAGAATAGACATTCAGAAGGCTCTATGAGATGCTACGGAACTGGAAACACGAGTGCGAAATCCCACGAGGCGAAAGTGACGGAAGAAGATAATATATACTTTGCATTAGCTGTCCTATATACGGATTCCAACCCCTCCTGTACATAGGGCCTAGGCATCCATCGTCATATACGTATACACTTCATGATATTTACGTGGAGAAAAATGACAGTTGTAATGACGTCTAAGCAGGGCATCCGCCGGTGGGGAAGTTGCAGCGGCCACCCTTGCCACCTCCGGTGATCTTGGTGTTTTGAAAGGTGATGTCAGAACAGCTACCGTCACCGCAGAGAACGTAGTAGTTGTAAGCAGCGCTACCGGTGACGGTGCCCTGGACGTTGATGAAGTGGACGCCCGCAATCTTGACACCGTCGGTGGGGCGGCCGGTCGGGCCTCCGTTGAGGTAGTCCTGCTGCACGTCGATGCCGTAGGTGTCGATGTCGCTGAGCATGATGTTCTCGAAGGTGATGTTGGTGACGGAGCCGGTGGTGCCGGAGTTGGTCTTGATGCGGCAGCCGTTAGAGCTCCTGGTGACCTTGGAGTTGGAGAAGACGACGTTGTCGACCGTGTTGACGCTCTTGCCGCCGATGGAGCCGATGCTGATGCCGTGGCCGTTGACGCAGTCGATTCTGTTCACGGTAATGTGGGATCCGCTGGTGACGGCGGCGCAGTCGTCCTGGTTGTGGACCCTTATGTTGTCGAGGGTGACGTATTCGCTGTCCGATATGTCGAAGCCGTCGCTGTTGTGGGCGGCGGCTTTGGAGCCGCTCTTGGAGTTGGACGCGTCGCCGGCGGAGTTGTCGAGGGTCAGGCCGGTGACGGTGAGATGCTTGTTGCCGGTCATGGAGAAGCAGTGGACGGGCCAGTTCTGGATGTTGAGGTTGGAGATCTTGGCGTTGGTGGTCTCCTTGACGACGATGAAGTGGTCGGGCTTCTTGGCGCCGCCGTTGGAACCCAGGCCGTCCCAGTAGGCGTGACCGTTGCCATCGATGACGTGCCCCGGAGAGCCGGTGATTGTGATGCCAGTTCCGGAGATGACGATGGGGTCGAAATCGCTGTCGGCGGTTGCCTCGAAGGTGGTTTTGCCGTCGAAGGTGACCTGGGCACCATCCTTGAGATTCTGGAGGTCGACAGGCTTGCCCGCCGGCACAGCGATGTTGGAAAGCGTGATTTTGCTGCATGACGAGACCGCCGCGTCGATGTCTTCAAACTTGGTAACGGTGCACCCAGTGCCGGGCTGTGGGGGGGCGGCCGAGATGGTGTTAGTTCTCATGCTGTGAATTGGGGCAGGTCCATCGGACGAAACAACGGCGGGGGGGGAGGCGCGCTACTCACGGCGTTGGAGGCTTGGGAGGCGTGGGAGCCGTGGGTGGGGGAGGCGTGGGAGCCGTGGGAGGTGGGGGAGGCGTGGGAGCCGTGGGAGGTGGGGGAGCCGTGGGGGGAGTCGTGGGAGTCGTGGTGGGCGTTGTGGTGGGAGCCGTGGGAGCCGTGGGAGCTGGGAGACGCCGCTACCATAACGGCGGGCATCAGAAGAGCCGCAGCAAGGGCGAAAAACTTGGCCATCTTGGCGTGGGGAAAAACACGTTTATACTGGGAGGCGATTGGAGTAGCGAACGGTGTTGAGACTGGCTGTACAACAATCGCCAAGCAGGTGCTAAGGAAAATGTTTTTATATATCTTTCAGATCTAATATGCGACAATTTTGGGAATGACGGGCATAGCCTAGCAACAAGGGCGCGTGGATTATCGTCCTCCCGGCTCGGTAGAGCGGCTCCGCGGCCATACGCAGTCGATCAAAAGCATCATGTTGGCTGGACCCCTCGACTCGATCTATGAGAGTTCGGTTAGTGCGCTCGCCGCGTAGTGAGTTGACATTGCAATTGAGACCCTGAATGTTTGTAACAGTTAGACAACACCACTACCCCAGGATTTGCCCGATTGAGCTATCGTAATCAGAAATCGTTAGTGTTTTACCCTAGCTAGCCCTTGAACGCTAGCAACAGCTAAGTCACACGCTAACAAACTTTCAGGGGGTATATGGTATTCCCCTCGGCGCACACACTGGAAGAGAAGGCTTTTGTGGGGTCGCGGGCCTGAATTCTTCAAATGACAGCGTTTCATGTCAAGCAAAAGAGAGAAATTCCGTACTTGATTTGCGGATGAATTGTCTGCCCTCGCCCCTTTATTTTGCCAGGTCTCCACCGAATTAATCTATTGAGTCAAGGAGCATCTAAGTCCAACGGCCCAGATTAGGGTTTCCCCCCCATTTCCACAAATGCTCAATCAAGCCGCCGCGCCGAATTCAAGTCTCTGAGGTCGATTTTCGAGGGGGAAAAAAAAAACCGCCCTCTCAGTCGCTTCGAAAGGTCGCACCGACTTGCTTGTACTGTGATGAGATAATCTGGTCGATCGTCTAAACTTCTTGTAGGCCGAACTTTCAGAGTTTTAAAACACATGGCGCTGAAAGAGACATGGGGATGTCTAACGGTCGAAGTCTCTCCACGATGATTGGTCGAACCCGCAATTGACTTCAGGCTGGACACATGCACCATCTCAGTCAGTTTCGTCCGGTCCGGTGATGGTCTCAGCTTTATGAAACTCTACTTGATTTTTTTGGTTTGGCTGGAAAAGGCGATGACCGGTTCATCCTGCCTACCTCGTGCAGCTCCATCGAGACCAGGCGACCCGACAAACAAGCGAAAAGATGAGACGTCACGACAATGCATTTTCTCATGATCGCGGCGACCATCACCAGGTGGAACAAGGCAGGATTTAGCCATGCTTCAATGGCGCGTTGATTTTAATGACACAAACCTTCGGCAGTTAAGAGGATTCCTCCATAGCTGAAGCAGACGCGCTTCAGATTGATGTGCATACTGGTGGAAACGCGTGACAGACTGCTCCGGGCCCGCATAAACTCTACTTTTACTGAAAACGATGAGCATAATATAAGCTCTTAAGCCATGAGGGCTCCCATTTATTAAACTTTGGTACCTGCGGACAACCTTATACAAGGAGCTCGGGGCACAGAAGGGAAACTCCTGTTGAGCGTTTTGCTGGAGTTTAGTCAGGAGCGACTTCATACGTTTGTTCATGGCGCCGACCGACTTTGTATCCAGCAATTCACTGGGATCCTGCCAGTACATTTGCCATCTCCAAATCAAGAACTTACATCTGCCGGGCAACCAGGAATTCCTTTGCGTGTATTTTGACGGGACAAATGCAAGGATAAGTATTTGTGAAGTAGTTAATCATCTAGATTTTCCAAACATTGCGAGAGTTTTGCCTAAATCAATTTTGATTTCCCCCGGTGCTGACCGGAATCCATTTTCCAGGTCAAATCCGATAGCCTCGCACATTACTTCCATTTATAGCCGAGTACCTACCCAAACGCTCCGACAAGTGTAGTGGTTGAGCCAAGTGTCCAGCAACGTCGGAACGTCGGCCCCTCGGCCCCTCGGCCGTTACCGCCTGCGAAGCCCGTCGTGCTGATGGTTCCGTCGAGTCTGACGCTCGCTGCGCTTTGCTTCAACGTGCTGGATATAGCAACCTTAAATCTAGATTGGTCGTTAAGGTTGCTAGGTCCAGCACGTTGAAGCAAAGCGTAGCTAGTGTCAGACCCCTAGCCCTCGGTTATGCGGTAGTTGATGATGTGATCGGCACCAAGTTTCTTCAGCAACTGGGCTTTCTCATCAGAGCTGGTGGTTGCTATGACTCTCGCCCCAACTGTCTTCGCGTATTGAATGGCAAAGATGCCAACGTCCCCCCCCGTGCCCTGAGTGAGAACCTACTGGCCTAGTGAGAGTTTCTCGCTGGGGAGACCAAAGAGCGCGTTCCAGGCCGTCACACCGGCGCAGGTCAAGAAGACAGCTTCAATGAAACTCAGTCCCTTGGGCATGGGCACAATTCCTTGTTCATTGAAGGCTCCCACTGTACGCAAGGTGCCGTCAACTCCGCCACCAAGTCCGCATCTGGGTGTCTCGGCAGTGACTGGTCCGCCGATGTGTGTTTGATAGAGAACTGTCACGACCTTATCGCCTGGTTTGAGAACGTCGAGGACGGTGTCGGCTCCACCCGCCCCTGGGATGACATCGGGCTTGACATGCCAAGGGTACTTGTTTTGGGTAATGGCGATATCCCGAAACTAAATGCATAGCGTCAGCTGAGTCTTGTTGTGGTTTTTATTGCCGGCTTACATTGAGAGCGGCTTCTTGCACTTCAGCAGCGTAGTCAGTAATGCTTCAGGTGGTGATGTCAGGAAGATGCCTACACTTTACAAGAACCTCTCCATCCCCCAGGTCGGCCAATGGCTGCTCCGTCAACTGAAGGGATTTCGTACCATCACGAGCGACAGCATTCCACTGTTTAGCGGTCTTGGGTAATGTTTGAGACATCGTGTGACGCTGGGATCAGTAACAATGTTCGAAAGCGGGAGAAGTCAAGTCGAAGCCTTACTCAGAGAAAGTTGAAAGAGTTCTGGAAGTCGGCACCTGCCAATGTGACAGCATTTCATATGAAGTTTCCGGCGACGGCGCTGCGTAATCAAGCCTGATGCGCAGTCACAATAGTGCTGCTTGCTCATTTGGAAGCATCGTAACGTTGACAGCCAGCGGCACGGCGGTCGTGTGTGCGTGAAGCGGCGATCAATGACGACAAACCACATGCCGAATACCCAGAACTTCAAGAAGTGAAATTCTCGGAGCTCCTTTCACTGCAAATCTGAGGAAATGTGACCACTGCGGCATCTTAGCCGGAGACTTGATGCCTGTCGAACCAGCCGCATCGCGAATCAAGCGAGTATAACCTCATATCCGCAAGCGTCCAATCACCATGTTTACTTAGATTGAAAACAGCTTGGACTTTCATTCTTTCAGCTACGTATGTTGTAGTAGGTGCGTGACAAAGGGGGCGTTTCGCGGCATCATACTGAAAAATCGACTTCAGAAGAGAAACAATTTGTTCCTCTTCTTCTTCGGCTGCTTTATTGACCCTTACTAGTTCCTCTAGAGGCCTATATGGCTTGGGAGACTCGAGCTTTTTGGTGTTGAAAGCGCAATCGTGCATGTCTTTGTCCGAGGAGTGTTTCGTGAACTCGCTGTGCTCGGAGGCAACGTCTTCATCAGAGCTTGTATCGTCTTCTTCAAAGTCTCGAAGCCTAGCGTCAAGTCGCTCTCCACTAGAGCCGTAATGGCTTCTTCCCGCAGGCCACTTTGCCAGCAATTTCTCAGGCAAAGGCTGGATAATATCCGTGAATTGAAGGAGATGCATACCGTGGATGGTTCGTTCTTTCAACTCGAATAGAGGTAGCTAGAACAGCGGTATGCCTGTCACGAACTCGAAAACAAGACATCCGAAGCTCCAGTCGTCAATGCCCCTCAAAATTGATCCATTGAGGATAATCTCTGTACCCCGGAGCGGCGGGGGTAATGCTATTCTTGGAGGCGAATCATTGCTGTAGAACGCTGTTTCAATGTTGGCCAGGAATTTCAACCGGACCAGAAGAAGACTCACATTCTCCAAGATCCAATCACTTTGCTATCTCTTCCGCCTCCGGCAGCATGTAGTCTGATAGCGAAGATGGCGCAGCCTAGCATTTTGGAGCCCATCGATTGTGCTTGCCGTGAACACGCTCCAATACATTCATGGTCGACTTCTGCATGTTCTGCTTCAACGCTTCCAATCCAAATGACGATAGATCTTGTACCGCAAACAGAATATCTCCTGAATGCATGTCTCCATGCACAATGCCATTTTTTGTGCAGAAAATCCAAGATCTGACGGTACCTGCCTCAGAATAATTTTCGTTTTGTCCTTGAGAAATCGTCGAACCGGCGAACCTGACGGGTTGTATGTTTCATAGGGGGCGTTGAGAACCGAGACCACGCTCGGTCCCATAGCTTCGAAGGTAAGACAAAGATGCGTTCTATCCGGACTTGTATGATCGAAACAATCTAGAAGACTGACCACAAACACCGAAGATGGATCAACAGTTGCGCCTTCACCCAGTAGCCGCTGGATCGCGAGTTCTCTGGTTTCTGTCGCATGGCAGCTTCAAATTTCAAAGCTGCGAAGCGACTTTCACTGGTAGCAAGATACACCAGCATGAGAAAATAACAAAGCCGCTGCGTCATGGGACGTAAAAGCTTACCAAGAATCCGAGACCAGCCATGCCGTCCCGAAAGCTCCGTTTCCAAGTTTTCGATCAGCTCTGTAGCGACTTCCGAAGACGTCAACGAAACAGACTGGGTAAATTCCTCCTAGACGATGCGATCCAGCCCATTCAAAAGAAATGCTCCTTCGTTTAAATCTGCTGGGCTCATTCGAAGTTAGTTATCTGGGGCAGGCGTTCAAGGTGCTCCGGATGGCATCTTTGGAACAGTTGAGCTTGAGGGAGGCGCATCGTAAACGAAGAGCAGCCATATCCGGGTTCTCCCCGAAGCAATATGTGCTCATTCACGAAGATCTCACATATGAATATGTCGAGCTTCTTATGATATCTTCGAAAAGGCTATGCGCGAGGATAGGATCACGAACATCCGAACTCCTTTGCCGGCCTTCACGACGGATTTCAACTGTGCCCATGCTCTTGATGAGGAAGAAAATATGCACTTGCTGAGGAATGAGAAGAAAGCCCAGGTGTGGAGGGACAGTATCGTTCACCTGTTGCACATGACCCCTAATGTGAGACAATTCCCGTGGATCACATCCTTCGCCATTGAGTTTCCGGTCTGGATTATCAGTCTTAGATGGTCAGACATGGCGCTTGTTGCGAAGGTTTACAAGTAATTCTCTTGCTTATTTATTTTGCTGCCGATCGGAGCATATTGCTCGCAACACTGAACTGTCAAGCAGGACATTCATCGACGGGCAAAACTTGCAGTACAAGACTTTGGACAATCTCGGCCAAGTCCCTCGGCCCCGAAAATTCCCATGCAAACATCATCGAACTTGTCCGATTCACAGAAGACATACGAGCGGATGGCTCAAGAAGAGTTCAGCGTGCTGACGGCTTCATCGGGTGATATCTTTGCTCGGACTATGACAACACCAAACGTCCATTTGCTCTCGAACCCGAGCCATCTCGAGCGATTGAGACGCGAGCTTGGATCTGTGATTCCGAATACACTCATCCTTGTGGAACTTCCCGAATTAGAGGATCGTACTCGGTTTATGAGTATTTCTGCCTCGCTATATTCAAACACATTTCATTTGAATCTTATCGTGATACTTTTAGCATCGCCTATTCCTAGCGCGGCATATAACTAAAGTTAGCTCTAGAACGACCTTTTTCTAGGGGTTATTCCTCTAACTATAGTTATAAGTAACTATATTATAGCTACTCTTATCATAATAAAATAAGCTCTTTAATAACTATAAATCTAGCCTTATAAGATATTTCTTAATAGTTATAAGCCTAGCTCTAATTAGACCTCTAACTACTATTTTAAAATAAACCTTTATTATTACAAGGGGTAAGACCTAAGTTTATTTAATAGAAGGTTGCTATAATACTATTTATTTAAGCTAAAGAGGAAAAGGGGAAGTTTTCCTCTCTAGTAGAGATTTCGCTAGTTTATAGGAAATAACTAAGTAAGCCCTAAGTAGCTCTTTAAAGTAATAAACCTAAGTAAAAGCCTAGGTAAGCTTAACCTAGGTATAGCTTATAATACTATCCCTCCTCCTAGCTAGTCCCCCCCTAGGTATAAGCTAGGTTATTATTATTATTTATAACTAGCTTATATAGGGCTTTATACCTATTTACTATAGTAATCTCTATAATAGCCTCTATAGGCTCCTAGGTAAGCTCTATATACCCTTCTTACTTAACTAGGACCTCGCACCTCTACCCTCGCCTAATTACTTTCTATTATACTATATATATCTCCTCTATATACTACTTAAATTTGCTATTATTAGCTATAATTAGTAGTAGCTAGGGGTCTATCCTTATTTATATAGGTAGGGGGTCCTCTAGTACCCTCTAGAGGAGGTTTATATAAAACCTTAGGTAGATATTACTAGGTATATCTAACTTAATAATATATAGGCTTAGGACTCTTATTATAATATATTTATAATATAACTATAATAGCTTCTTACTAAGCCTAGGGCTATTATAATTAGCTATTAAAAGCTAAACCTTATAACCTACCTAATACTCCTCTATAAGTATCTTATATTAGTTTATATTCTCCTTATTATACTACTAGGTAGCTATAATACTTATTTAAATAAAGTCTATTACCTCTTATAGTCTTATTATTAAAAGGGTAGCTATTATATCCCTAGAGGGGGTCTCTTCTATTATATTATCTACTATAAGTATAGAGTTAGTATAGTATTTATATTCTAAGAAGAATAGCAAGAGCCTAGTTATATTACTAACCTTATTATAAAGCGCTAGCTAAGTAGTAAGTAGGAGCTACCCCTAGTTATCCTATACTTAGGTTATAAATACTTATAGGATAGCTTATATCTCCTAGTTCTACCTCTTAGTATTATTTTTAGTTTATAAGTAGTATATAGTATTTAATAGCCTCTTTATACTAATAAGATATTAGAATTTAGCTTAGAAGTAGCTTACCTAGTTAAACCCTTAATTACTAATAATACTATATAGGAACCTATAGAACTAGAAGTAGGAGGTAAGGAACTAGTAGGTATAAGCTTCTACCTCTATAATACTTATCTCCTCTAATATTACTAACTTACTTAGCTTATTTACTATAACCTATAAGTATTAGCTAGCGTTATCCTTTATAAGTAATAAGTTTATAATAAAGTCTATTAAGAGGTTTAAGTATAACTAAGTAGGTATTAGTAAGGGCTTTAGGAAGCCCCTCTTAGCTTACCTCTAGATATATATCCCTTTATAGATATTATAGTTCCTTATAAATCTCTATATTATTTAAAATTATCCTAGCTAGTAGAACTACTAGCTTACTATTTCTAGCGTATTATTATAGCCTAAGTAGGTAGTTATATTTAAATTATAGCTCTATTAAATAAACTTTATATAGAGCTCCCTTAATAAGTTATTATTATCCTCCCTGCTAAGTACCTATAGCCTCACCTTAAATATTAGTCTCCCCTAATTATTAATATTATACTTACTAATTTAAACCTTAGCTTTTATATCTAGTAGGAAGCTCTAAAGCTAGTAGGTAATTATATAATATATAGCTTTATATATTATATTCTTTTTTATAGTTTCTAGCTATAGCGCTTATAATTTAGGGTTACTATTAAAGACTATAGTATATAGGACGTTAGTATAGCCCTTCTAACTTCTCCTTACTAGGGGGCTAGCTATAAAATCCCTATAGGGGTAAGCATAGTTTAGTATTAGCTATAAAATACTCCCTTACTTCTACTTATTATCCTACCCTTATAATATATCCTATTCTCTCTAAGAGAGGGTATTAGGGGCTACTACTTCCTTATTAGAGTAGTATTTAATAATAAAGTTATACTAAGATAGCTCCTCTACTTACTAGCTCTAGCGCTCTATAAGGCGCTACTTCTTTATAAAATATTTAAGCCCCTAGTAGTTAGTTAATATCTTAAAAGTAGTTATACTATATAGCTCTACTTTTTATATATATAGGTAAGAAAGGATTACTAGGAGCTCCTTATTATAAATAAGGTAGTTATACTCTATAAATAAGAGCTTCTATAAGTAGAATATTATAGGGCGCTAGGTACCCTCTAGGTTAACTTATAAGAGTACCTCTCCTTATATAAATCCTAAATAATTAGTTTTAATAATAATCTTATCTTTTAAATTAAACTAATAAAATACTAGCTAGGTATTAAAAAGCTACTTAAGCTATAAGAAGGCTTATTCTTAGTTATCTCCTTATTAGAATATTATATTCTTCTTAATATATAGTATAAGTAATCTAATAATATCCCTATATTTTAATATAAATATATTATAATAGTTTATAAACCCTAGGAAGCTCTAGACCTACTTTAGGGAGGTAAGGGGTAACTACTTAGTAATTACTTAGAGTTTCTTAGGGTTATAAGAGAGACCTTATCTTATTATTATAATAAACCCTATATACTTAACCCTCTTAACTAAGAACTTATACTTTATAGGGTTAAGATTTAGGCTTATATCTACTAGCCTCTAGAGGACCTCCTAGACCTTCCTCTTATAATCTTCTCTTATTCTATTAGAGTAAATTAATATATTATTTATATAAGTAGTAATAAAGTTATTAAAGAAGTCCTATAGGGTATTATTAATATATTACTAGAAGCTAGTAGGGGCGCTAGTTAGGTTAAATAAGTAAACTACTTATTTAAATAACTTATATTAGGTATAGAATATAGTTCTCTCCTAGTACTCCTCTACTACTCTTAACTTATAGAAGGCTATTACTATATCTAGCTTAGTATATTACTTAGCTATACTTGTTTAGTATAATATCTTAGAGATTAATAAGAGGGGGTAGTAGCTTTTCTTAATAATTATATTAAAGGCTTTATAGTTAATATAAAAGTAAATCCCTCTACTTAGCTTCTTTATAAAGAGTACTAATACCTTACTAAGTAAGCTACTAACTTTAATAAACCCCTTATCTAGGAGGTCTTATAAGATCTTTTTTTATACTAGTAGCTCTTCTTTTAATATATTATAAAGGGGGCCCTAAGGTAGTAGTAGCTCCTTTCTATTTAGTCCTAGTATAAGGTTAATCTAATAGTCTACTCCTAATTACCTAGGGGGTAGTAAGTAAGCCTTATTAGAGTTAAATAGGTTAGGAAACTCCCTTAAGACCTAGCTTAGTAAATAATATTATTAATTTTCTTTTAGTTTTAGGTTTAAGGCTTTTTTAATATTAGCTAAGCTAATAGCTTATATTAGTATTTTTATAATACCCTCTTAGTATTTACCTTATTATCTCGCTAGGTATTAGTAGATTATAAAGAACAGGGGTATATTAAGGAACCTTATAGCCCTTATTTCTTTTATAAGGGGCGTTTCGTCTTAGTCCTTTAGGTATAGCTTAACTTATCCCCTCTTATAATATACTTAGTAAGCTATAGCGTTATAAATAACCTAGTTCTATTCTATCTATAAGCGCCCTAAGAGGATATTAGGGTCTAGGCTATTAATTATATATATAAAGATACGCTAGGTATAACTACTTATTTCTAGGTTAAATATTACTATACCTAGTATATTACCTAGTAATAGTTTACTAAGTATATACCCCTTTATAAGTTAGTATCTCTTCTTAATATATAAAAAGTAAAGGTATTAAGCTAGGGAAAGGTTAATTATTATATAAGTATTACTCCTAATATCTACTAGAGTATAAGCTAGATATCCTCTATTAACTCTAACTTAAATAATAATAAGCTTATTATTAGCTAGTTATTCCTATTTATATTCTTCTTAACCTAATATCTCCTCTTTGGTAAGCTCTAGGGCTTAATTTTACTCTAGAGTTAGTTTCTTTCTAACTCCTTATCTTTTTCTAAGGAGTTAGCTACTACTTAGTAGTTATTTATAACTTTATAATATATTAGTTCTTCTTTTAAGGTTTTTACTTTTATAACCCTAGGTAGCTAGTCCTCTTTACTAAAGTAGCGCTAAGTAATATAACCTCTAGCTTTATAAATATAATAGGTATAGAGGTCCCTTATACCCTTCTAAAGTTATTAGTATTATACTAGGGAGGTACTTAAGGAGGACTTAGAGTTTTAATAGTTATAATATCTTACCTTCTTAATTTATAAGATATATATAGCTCTAGTTATATAAGTATCCCCTTTAATATCCTTAGTAGTAGGTCTCTAATAAGTTACTAAGTAGTTACTAGAGACCTTCTAACGCTCTACCTTCTATATAATACTCTAGACCTTTAAGAGCTAGCTATTATAATTAGCTAGTAAGTTAATAGTAATTAGCTAATTTCTTAGCCTAGGGGTAAGGGAGGCTTCTAGAAGTAAGATTTAGACTTAACTAAGCTAGTTTATATTACTTATATTAATTAGTATTTACTTAAATCTTAATAGGAAAGTTACTAGGGATTTATTCTCTTTTTACTAGAGGGTTTATAGTTAGGCTATAGCTTATAACTAGATATTTAGGTTCTTATATATCTAGTCTAGGTAGGCTATAAAGTCCTTAGGGTTATATTTCCCCCCGCCCCCCCTAGCTCTATAGAAAGTAGAGACTACTTATTAGGCTATAGTATCTAAGTAGGAGTTAATAAGGTACTATACCTCTATATCTATAGTATAAAACGCCCTATCTATAGCAATCTTATACCTTATTTATTATACCTAGGTAATATATTCCTTCTACTTACTTAAAAACTTTAGAGGTAGGGGTAATAGCTTCTAGTATATTATACTAGGTATTACTAGTACCTTACTAGTAGTACTTATAGGGGTTTATATAGCTATACGTTAGCTGTTCCCCTACTTAACCTCCTATAACTATTACTAGAGGGATTTTATTACTACTACTAAATTAGCTTATAATAGCTTATCTTAAGCTTTAGCTATATAACTATTAACTATCTTACTAACTAGTAGGGAGTAGCGCTTAACTTATTATTATTATTATTATAATAAGCTTAAATATATAAGGGGTTAGACCTAAGTTTATTTAATAGAAAGTTATTATAATACTATTTATTTAAGCTAAAGAGGAAAAGGGGAAGTTTTTCTCTCTAGTAGAGATTTCGCTAGTCTATAGGGAATAACTAAGTAGGCCCTAGGTAGGCCCTAAGTAGCTCCCTAAGGTAGTAAACCTAGGTAGAAGCCTAGGTAGGCTTAACCTAGGCGTAGCCTATAATAATTATTAAAAGTACTTATTAAAACTTCCTCTCTATTATTCCTTCTTTCCTCTTTAATATATACTATTCTCTATTATTCTAAACCCTTTATTCTTAAATAATTTTAATTATAATATCTTCTATTACTATTATAATAATATTATACTACTTAACTATATAAAAAGACTTTATTACTTAATATATTATAATCCAAGCTAGAGAGCTTAAGCTACTAGAGTCTAGAAGTATATTAATTTAGATAACCCTAAGGGATCTTTATACTTAGGTAAGACCTTATTAGAGATTTTAACTCTTAATATATATATTACTAAATAAAACTAAGATAATAATATATAATACTTATAAGAAAAGAGTACTTATAATTAATATATCGCTCTATTTAACTAAGAGGCTTTAGAAGAAGCTACTTCTAATATTACTTCTAGGATATAGATAATAAATAAACTATAACCCCTTTAGCTTCTAACTACCCTAGTTATAATTAATAAGAATACTATAGGTATATAGGAATAATACTTAGAGTATTTTTATTTACTCGCTATATAAAAGTCCAAATAAACCTATAAGGACTAAGAGTTTAAATATAGCCTCTAGCCACTATATAGTGATTTTACCTACTTAAGTATAATAGACCTTCTAACTCCGCGCCTCCTAATAATATATAGCCTTTAGTCACGTAATTATAACTCTCCTAACTATAGCCGCACTTATATATACCTATTAATAGCCTCACGATCTTTAACTTATATTAATAATAACGTGGTTTTTAATTATTTCATAGACTACGAAACTATTAACTTTTCCTCTCGTATACTACCCGCGCTGCTATTAAATACTACCTCTATTACCGCTTTATCCGCTAGCTATACTATCATTAGTAACGCCCTCTCTATATTATAGTTAGCATAAGCTATACTTACTAACGTTTAAGCCCTAAGGGCCTAGGCTACCTCTGCCTTAATAATATAGAGGACCTGCTCGAAGAAGGGCTACTCTATAGGGTATATAATAACCTACCTAGCTTCTACTACTAAGTCTACTTACTTAGCTATAATATAATAATAAGTATCCCCTCTAGGGATATTAATAAGAGCCCTCTTAAGGGCTATATTAATAATATACTCTCTATATATAATAGAGTAGTTAAAGAATAAGCGGGTTTTATTAATTATATTAATATTAAACTCTCTAATAAGCTCTTATATATTATTAGTATTAAAGGGTATACCTCGCGTAAGCTTAGCGTTTTTATATATAAGGTTTAATATTAATATAATTAAGGGATAAAGATAAGAAAGAGGGAGAGATATAAAGCCCTGCTTATAATAGTAGAGCTTCTTATACTTCTAGCTATAAGAACCTCTTAAGAAAGACCTCTTTAGTTAAGGAGTTACTTCTTATATAATAGCGTTTATAATACCTTACTGAAAGGTTAATCTTTTAAGTTAAGGAGTTATCTTATATAATAGCTTTTACCTTACTAGAAGGTTTAGCGAGAGTATTACTATAAGAGCTTTAGTAGCCCGTTTAGCTCTAATATAATTAGCCCTAGTATAGCGCGTATCTAACTTTATAATGTTTAGAGGGTTTACTTATAAGTAATAGGAATATATAGGGTTCCTATATTATTTTCCTTAACTAGTAGAGGGTACAAGTTAAAATACTTAAATAGTATTTTCTAAATTATACTTATAAACTAGGTAAATTTATTATAGTCTTTTTATAAAGGGGCTGCGGCGTAATTCCGAACTTAAGAGTTTAAATATATTAAATATCTAGTTATAAAGACTATTACTTATAATATTGTTATACTTATATATATAGAGCTTCTAACTTAAGGGAATATAACCTTTTATAGCTTTATTATTAATCTTAAATATTATTATACTGTAAGCGAGGCTAGTACTTTTACTACTATTTAAGAGGAATATATCTAAATCTTAGAAAAGGTAAATAGAAGTATTAATTCTAATACCTAGATTAAGGATTTTAAGGATATCTATTTCTATATTACTTAGCTTAAGCTTCTTAAAGTAAGTAATACCCTCGCTTTAAAAACTTTTCTTTAAGTAATTAGTTATTACTTTATACTTATTTAAGCTAATCTAGAGATTATAAATATCTTTAAATAGGAATAAGTAGGGATACTAGTCTCTAATATAAGCTAATATACTAATATATTTAAGGACCTCTTATATAAAGATATACTTTACTTAAGATTATAAGGATAAAGCGCTAGGGTCTTTATAGTACTAGCTAATTATATAGATAATACTAACATATTAAATATTCCTATAATTAGTAGCTTATCTAATAATAAATAGTACTTATATAAGTTAAGCTATTAATAGCTAAGTATTAATTATAACTACTTAGAAGCTACTTTAACTAGATATTACTAAAAAAGCCCCTATATATTAGTAATTATTATAGGCTACGCCTAGGTTAAGCCTACCTAGGCTCCTGCCTAGGTTTATAGCCTTAGGGAGCTACCTAGGACCTACCTAGGGCTTACTTAGTTATTCCCTATAGACTAATAAAATCTCTACTAGAGAGGAAAACTTCCCCTTTTCCTCTTTAGCTTAAATAAATAGTATTATAGTAACCTCTTATTAAATAAACTTAGGTCTAACCCTTTATATATTTAAGCTTATTATAATAATAATAATAATAATAATAATAATAATAAGTAGAGCGCTACTCCCTACTAGGTAGTAAAATAGTTAATAATAGTATAGCTAAAACTAAAGATAAGCTATTATAAGCTAATTTAATAATAATAATAGAGTCCCTCTAGTAATAGCTATAGGAGATTAAGCAGGGGAATAGCTAATATATAGCTATATAGACCTCTATAAGTACTACTAATTACAAGGGGTTAGACCTAAGTTTATTTAATAGAATATTGCTATAATACTATTTATTTAAGCTAAAGAGGAAAAGGGGAAGTTTTCCTCTCTAGTAGAGATTTTACTAGTCTATAGTGAATAACTAAGTAAGCCCTAGGTAAGCCCTAGGTAACTCCCTAAGGTAGTAAACCTAAGTAGAAGCCTAAGTAGGCTTAACCTAGGTATAGCTTATAATACTATCCCTCCTCCTAGCTAGTCCCCACCTAGGTATAAGCTAGGTTATTATTATTATCTATAACTAGCTTATATAGGGCTTTATACCTATCTACTATAGTAATCTCTATAATAGCCTCTATAGGCTCCTAGGTAAGCTCGATATACCCTTCCTACTTAACTAGGACCTTATACCTCTACTCTCGCTTAACTACTTTTTATTATATTATATATATCTCCTCTATATACTACTTAAATTCGCTATTATTAGCTATATCTAGTAATAGCTAGGGGTCTATCCTTATTTACGCGAGTAGGGGGTCCTCTAGTACCCTCTAGAGGAGGTCCATATAAAACCTTAGGTAGATATTACTAAGCACGTCTAACTTAATAATATATAGGCTTAGGACTCCTATTATAATATATTTATAATATAACTATAATAGCTTCTTATTAAGCCTAAGGCTCTTATAATTAGCTATTAAAAGCTAAACCTTATTACTTACCTAATACTCCTCTATAAATATCTTATACTAATTTGCGTTCTCCTCGCTATACTACTAGGTAGTTATAATACTTATTTAAATAAAGTCTACTACCTCTTATAGTCTTATTACTAAGAGGGTAGCTACTATATCCCTAGAGGGGGTCTCCTCTATTATATTATTTACTATAAGTATAGGGTTAGTATAGTACTTATATTCTAAAAAGAATAGTAAGAGCCTAGTTATATTATTAACCCTATTATAAAGCGCTAGCTAAGTAGTAGGTAGGAGCTACCCCTAGTTATCCTATACTTAGGTTATAAATACCTATAGGATAGCCTATATCTCCTAGTTTTACCTCTTAATATTACTATTAGTTTATAAGTAGTATATAGTACTTAATAGCCTCCTTATATTAGTAAGGTAGTAGAATTTAGCCTAGAAGTAGCTTACCTAATTAGACCCTCGATTACTAATAATATTACTTAGGAACCTATAGAACTAGAAGTAAGAGGTAAAGAACTAATAAGTATAAGCTTCTATCCCTATAGTATCTATCTCCTCTAATATTACTAACTTACTTAACCTATTTACTATAACCTATAAGTATTAGCTAGTATTATCCTTTATAAGTAATAAGTTTATAATAAAGTCTATTAAGAGGTCTAAGTATAACTAGGTAGTGGGATAGGATAAGATAGACTTAGCTACGCGACCTTCGGAAGACTCCCTTAGCGTATAGACCTGTTATAAGAAGACTATAGAGTAGAGCATAGGAGAGAGGAGCGTAGTAAACGAGAAGATAGTATTATTATTATTATTACTATTAGTACCTTAATAACCTTATACCTCGTTTTTTAGTAATTTCTTAGTAAATCTACGCCCGATTTAGATAATCTCTTTTAATTAGATCTACGAATTATTCTATATATCGTTTAAGCTTACTCTTAATATTCTTACTTATTTATAAGTAGAGCTATATTATTTATTATCTTTTTAGTTCCCTTTAGTTCTAGCCCTTTTTAATAATACCTAGAGGCGGATTCTTTTACTCTTTTTAATAGCCTTTATAGGCTTCTTAGAGAGTTAGGTACCTTCGCTACGTCTATATATCCCCGCTATTAATATATATATATATATAATTAATCTACTTTAAATATAATAATAACTTAAGAAAT
>JAVHLU010000271.1:0-72105 GCA_036785755.1 Colletotrichum ledebouriae | reverse complement strand
AGGCTTATTAATAGGTTATTTATTAATATACTACTTTATATTTAAGTATTTTAAGGGATACTACGTAGTTAGGCGCTTTTCTAGCTATAGCTATATCTAGGGGGGTATATTATAATACCTTTAGTATTACCCGTTCCTAGCGTAGTATATAACTAATATTAGCTCCGGAGTAACCTTATTCCGGGGTCGTTCCTCTGACTATAGTTATAAGTAACCACGTTATAGCTACTCTCGTTATAATAGATCAAGCTCTTTAGTAACTATAAATGTGGCCCTATAGGACGTTTCTCAACATCATTTATTACACTAAACTCGAAAGTGGCACGGGGCTTTCCGCTTGGATAAAACTTGCAAGGCATGACGACATGGCGTTGTCCCGTCTACTATTTGTCTTCCAGATGCCCCAGAGAAGCGTTTGTGTTGAAAAGACAAGTCTCCGCAAATTATCATCCTGGGTCATCACGTTACTCTCGAGTTTCCTACCCTATGAAGAGTTTGGGTCCCTCGAAAATATACTGTTCTATGCTTGCTACGGAGTTTCCAGCCTCTCCATACGCTCAGCCGAATTGTCGACAAGCCAATCAATTCAAGAAGCCAATACATCTAGCTGAGTAACGAATATACATCAGACGATGTCTCTCATAAACCTCCACAACTGACAGATTCACGATAATAGCTCGGATTCGACTTGCAAAAACCTGCATTGTAGGGACATCCGTGCTGACCATGCGCTTGGTTCAACTCTGTTGAATGCAGAAGTCCGGCAGCAACTGGGCTTCGTCGGGATTTGAACACGCCTGGGCAACCGACAGAAGATACTGAAGCCTCGTCAACTCCAGAGACTCTTTCGATACGTCTAATGCTGCTTTTGCGTAGGCTACAGCAATGACTCCAAAAATGAAGCTGATCATAGCAAGAACAGCTACGAATGCCGCGATCCAGATATTTGCGGAGTCGAGCAGATTCGGTCGATCTATTCTCAGCCAAAATTGCCAAAAGCCTATGGGCGGTCCGTCCATAACAGTCAGGAGGTCTTTGATTCGTCTGCACCAGTAAGGGTATTTTGATAAGTCAAGTTAACGACCTCTGATGCCGAGGAGCATGTCGTTGAATTTATGCCCTTGCTGACCGAGGAAAATCTCAGTCTGCGTGTCGTTGAGCAGAAAGAGGAGATTCAATGTGTCCAATGCTTCGCCCAATACTGATAGGGGCAAGATGCTCTCATCTCCCGATTCCACATGAGCCGCTAACCAGATTTTGTGGTGGAAAACGGACACGACCTTCCGCTTGTGATCAATCTCGAGATGCTGTCGCAGGCAGCTAGTCCAATTGACGCTGTACTTATAGTTAACAACAAGATGCCTTATAGTTAGATCCGAGGGAATGGTGCCTTCTTCAACTATTATGCTTTGGTTTACTGAGAATTGCGACGCTAGTATCTCCTTTGTTAAGAAACGTCCTATAGGGCCACATTTATAGTTACTAAAGAGCTTATTCTATTATAATAAGAGTAGCTATAACGTAGTCGCTTATAACTACAGTTAGAGAAGCGACCCCTAGAAAAAGGTCGCTCTAAAGTTAATATTAGTTATATATTATAAGAGGAATAAGTAATACTAAAAGTATTATAATATACCCCCCTAGATAAAGTAATAGCTAGAAAAGTAGCTAATTATATAATATCCCTTAAAAAACCTAAATATTAAGTAATATATCTATAAATAACCTATTAAGAAGCCTATTTATAAAAGAGATAATAAAGTAAAGTTATTTATATTAAGTATAAGCGAAGTATAAATAGTTATAGTTTTCTATCTTTATAACTATTACTATTATTATTATAATACTTTTTATTTACTAACTCTTACTAATAGTAGTAGAAATTACTACTTCCTATTAGCCTAGGTAGGGTAGCTATTATTATATTAACTCTAAATAAAATAACCTAGCTACCCTCCTGCCTTTTTAACTCTTCCCTATATATAATATAATAACTATATATATACCTAACTTTAGCCCCTAATAATAACCTTATTATATATTTATAAATACCTCTTAAAAAGAAGACTAGTTAGGCTATAGCTCTCAAGAAGGCGCGGGCTACTAAAGGTAAGAATAAAGCTAGGGGTAGAGAGGTATACCCTCCTCCCCTAGAGAGTAATAATAAGGTGATAAATATATTATTCCTTTATATTAGTAAAATATAATATATTAATATATTATATAGCAAGTAGAAGGAAAAAGTAGAAATCGCTTATAGAAAGTAGCTCTAAAGATAAGGGTTTATAGCTTAAGAAGCCCTAGGGTTACCCTCTTAAGTAGTTTAAGAGAATAGCTCTTAATAAGTTATAATCTCCTTATTATTATAACTATATATTAGAACGTTATTAGCTTTATTATTATTTTAATCCCTAAGGAGATAGATAAAGAGGAGGGTATTAATAAGAGTAGTTTAGAGCTCCCTCCTAGCGCTCCTCCCCTAAGTAGAGCTATAGAAGTAGAGTAAATACCCTTATTTAATAAGCGCTACTTTTAATATATTTTAAATAAGCTCTTAGGCTTATTAAATAGAAAGTACTTACTTAATATAATAAGTAAGTATAACTATTATTATAAGAGTAAGGTATCTTATTAATAGATAAATACCCCTATTATTATTATAGCTTATTAATATATTAAAGCTAAGACTTTAAAGGACCTAGTTGTTAGAAAAATAAGATTCTATATATACTTTATTTCTATAACTATCTTCTAATATAACTTATAATCCCTTATTTATTAGAGAGCTATGCTCTATAAGGCTATTACTACCTAGAAAGAGAAAATTATAATATTAAAAAGGAGTAGTAATAATAAGAGTTTAGGTAGGGCTTCTAAAGTAATAAGTAGTTCTAATATATATAGGGTTATCGCTCTATCTCCTACCCTAGTTCTATTTAAAACCCTAGTAGCTAGCGCGAGTATACCTATACCTTATCTACTTACTAGTAATTTAACTACTATAATATATTAGATAGTTCATAGTCGTCTTAGTATATATTTACTAGGGGTATTACTATTCTTATATAATATCCTAATAGATTAGTATAAGTAAATCCTCTAAGGTTAGGTAATAGAAAATTAGTATTTTAGGGTAGCCCTTTAGGGTAAATTATATTCTTTTTACTCCTATAGGAGTAACTCCAAGCTCCCTAGCTAGTAGGCTAGAAATTAATTAAAAATCGGGTGCCAGTAGCCTTTTTATACTTATTTAAAGTCCCTTATTTATTATAATTATTCTCTATATATCTTTTAAATTAAGAAGTAAATAGAACTATTTAAACTTCTTATAATTAAGAACCTTTATAAGAATATTAGCTAGTATATTATTTATTAGTATATAAGTTCACTAAATAGCTCTCTAGTATATTTAATACGGTCCACGTAGTGGGCGAAAAATATAGGTGAAAAACCTAGGAATTTAGAAGGTTTTCTCCTTAAAGGCGATAAGCCCTTTTATAAGTATTAACGCGTTAGGCGCCCTTAAGCGGGATAACTACGCTAAGCGCGTTTAGTATTAATTACCTATATAAGAAGAGAAAGGCGTTAACTACAATATATAGTATAAAATTATAAGAGGTTAGACCTGAGTTTATTTAATAAGAGGTCGCTATAATACTATTTATTTAAGCTAAAGAGGAAAAGGGGAAATTTTCCTCTCTAGTAGAGATTTCACTAGTTTATAGGGAATAACTAGGTAAGCCCTAGGTAAGCCTTAAGTAGCTCCTTAAGGTAGTAAACCTAGGTAGAAGCCTAGGTAAGCTTAACCTAGGCGTAGCTTATAATACTATCTCCCCTCCTAGCTAGTCCCCCCCTAGGTATAGGCTAGGTTATTATTATTATCTATAACTAGTCTATATAGGGCTTTATACCTATCTATTATAGTAGTCTCTATAATAGCCTCTATAAGCTCCTAAGTAAGCTCTATATACCCCTCCTACTTAACTAGGACCTCGCGCCTCTACCCTCGCCTAACTACTTTCTATTACGCTATATATATCTCCTCTATATATTACTTAAACTTACTATTATTAGCTATAATTAGTAATAGCTAGGGGTCTATCCTTATTTATATAAGTAAGGGGTCCTCTAGTACCCTCTAGAGGAGGTCTATATAAAACCTTAGGTAGATATTACTAGGTATATCTAACTTAATAATATATAGGCCTAGGACTCTAACTATAGTATATTTATAATATAACTATAATAATTTCATATTAGGCCTAGGGCTTTTATAGTTAGCTATTAAAAGCTAAACCTTATTACTTACTTAGTACTCCTCTATAGGTATCTTATATTAGTTTATATTCTCCTCGCTATACTATTAGGTAGCTATAATACTTATTTAAATAAAGTCTACTACCTCCTATAGTCTTATTACTAGGAGGGTAGCTACTATATCCCTAGAGGGGGCTTCTTCTATTATATTATTTACTATAAGTATAGGGTTATTATAGTACCTATATTCTAAGAAGAATAGCTAGAGCTTAGTTATATTACTAACCTTATTATAGAGCGCTAGCTAGGTAATAAGTAAGAGCTACCCCTAGGTATCCTATACCTAGGTTATAAATATATATAAGATAGCTTATATTTCCTAGTTCTACCTCTTAGTATTACTATTAATCTATAGGTAATATATAGTACTTAATAGCCTCTTTATACTAGTAAGGTAGTAGAATTTAGCCTAGAGGTAGCTTACCTAGTTAGACCCTTAATTACTAATAATACTATATAGGAACCTATAGAACTAGAAGTAGGAGGTAAGGAACTAGTAGGTATAAGCTTCTACCTCTATAATACCTATCTCCTCTAGTATTACTAACTTACCTAGCTTATTTACTATAACCTATAAGTATTAGCTAGCGTTATCCTTTATAAGTAATAAGTTTATAATAAAGTCTATTAAGAGGTCTAGGTATAACTAGGTAGGTACTAATAGGAGCTTTAGGAAGCCCCTCTTAGCTTACCTCTAGATATATATCTCTCTATAGATATTATAGTTCCTTATAAATCTCTATACTATTTATAATTATCCTAGCTAATAGAATTACTAGCTTATTATTTCTAGTATATTATTATAGCTTAGGTAAGTAGTTATACTTAAGTTATAGCTCTATTAGATAATCTTTATATAAAGCTCCCCTAGTAAGTTATTATTATCCTCCCCGCTAGGTACCTATAGCCTCCCCCTAAATATTAGTCTCCCCTAACTATTAATATTATACTTACTAATTTAAACCTTAGCTTTTATATCTAATAGGAAGTTCTAAAGCTAGTAAGTAATTATATAGTATATAGCTTTATATATTATATCCTTCTTTATAGTTTCTAGCTATAACGCTTATAGTTTAGGGTTACTATTAAAAACTATAATATCTAGGATATTAGTATAGCCCTTCTAACTTCTCCTTACTAGGGGGCTAACTATAGGGTCCCTATAAGGGTAGGCGTAGTTTAGTATTAGCTATAAGACCCTCCCCTGCTTCTACTTATTATCCTACCCTTATAGCGCGTCCTACTCCCTCTAAGAGAGGGTATTAGGGGCTATTACTTCCTTATTAGGGCGGTATTTAATAGTAAAATTATACTAGGATAGCTCCTCTACTTACTAGCTCTAGCGCTCTATAAGGCGCTACTTCTTTATAAAGTATTCTAGCCCCTAGTAATTAGTTAGTACCTTAAAGGTAGTTATATTATATAGCTCTACCTTTTATATATATAAGTAAGAAAGGACTACTAGGAGCTCCTTATTATAGATAGGGTAGTTATACTCTATAGGCGAGAGCTTCTAGGAGTAGAATACTATAGGATATTAGATACCCTCTATATTAACTTATAAGAGTACCCCTCTTAATATAAATCCTAAATAGTTAGTTTTAATAATAGTTTTATTTTCTAGATTAAACTAGTAGAGTACTAGCTAGGTATTAAAAAGCTACTTAAGCTATAAGAAGGCTCGTTCTTAATTATCTCCCTATTAGAACGTTACGTTCTTCCTAATAAGTAGTATAAGTAGTCTAATAATATCCTTATATTCTAATATAAATATATTATAATAGTTTATAAACCTTAGAAAGCTCTAGACCCCCTTTTAGGAGGTAAGAGGTAATTACTTAGTAATTACCTAGAGTTTCTTAAGATTATAAGAGAGACCCTCTCCTACTATTATAATAAACCTTATATACTTAACCCTCTTAACTAAAAACTTATATTTTATAAAGTTAAGGTTTAGGCTTATATTTACTAGCCTCTAGAGGACCTCCCGGACCTTCCTCTTATAGTTTTCCCTCCTTCTATTAGAGTAAATTAATATATTATCTGTATAAATAGTAATAAAGTTATTAAAAAAGTCCTATAAGATATTATTAATATATTACTAGAAGCTAGTAGGGGTACTAGTTAGGCTAAATAAGTAAATTACTTACTTAAATAACTTATACTAGGTATAAAATATAGTTCTCTCCTAATACTCCTCTACTACCCTTAACTTATAAAAAGCTATTACTATATCTAGCTTAGTATATTACTTTACTATACTTACTTAGTATAATATTTTAGAGATTAGTAAGAGGGGGTAATAGTCTTTCTTTATAATTATATTAAGGGCTTTATAATTAATATAGAAGCGAATTCCCCTACCTAGCTTCTTTATAAAGAGTACTAATACCCTAGTAAGTAAGCTACTAGCCTTAATAAACCCCTTATCTAGGAGGTCTTATAGGGTCTTTTTTAGTACTAATAGCTTTTCTCTTAATATACTATAGAGGGGGCCCTAGGGGAGTAATAGCTCCCTCCTATCTAGTCCTAGTATAAGGTTAATTTAATAGTTTACCCCTATTTACCTAGGGGGTAATAAGTAAGCCTTATTAGGGTTAAATAGGTTAAGAAACTCCCTTAAGACCTAGTTTAGTAGATAGTATTATTAATTCTCCTTTAGTCTTAGGTTTAAGGCTTTCTTAATATTAGATAAGCTAATAGCTTATACTAGTACCTCTTTAGTACCCTCCTAGTACTTATTTTATTATCTTACTAAGCGTTAGTAGATTATAAAGAATAAGGATATATTAAGGAACTTTATAGCCCTTATTTCTTTTATAAGGGGAGTTTCTTCTTAGTCCTTTAGGTATAGCTTAACTTATCCCCTCCTATAGTATACTTAGTAGGTTATAGTATTATAAATAACCTAGCTTTATTCTATCTAAAAGCACCCTAAGAGGATATTAGAGTCTAGGCTATTAATTATATATATAAAGATATACTAAGTATAGCTACTTATTTCTAAGTTAAATATTACTATACCTAGTATATTACTTAGTAATAGTCTACTAAGTATATACCTACTTATAAGTTAATATATCTTCTTAATATATAAAAAGTAGAGGTATTAAGCTAGGGAAATGTTAATTATTATATAAGTATTACTCCTAGTATCTACTAGAGTATAAGCTAGATATCCTCTATTAACTCTAACTTAAATAATAATAAGCTTATTATTAGCTAGTTATTTCTATTTATATTCTTTTTAACTTAATATCTCCTCCTTAATAAGCTTTAGGGCTTAATTTCGCTCTAGAGTTAGTTTTTTTCTAACTCCTTATTTTCTTCTAAGGAGTTAATTATTACTTAGTAGTTATTTATAACTTTATAATATACTATTTCTTCTTTTAAGGTCTTTACTTTTATAACCCTAGGTAGCTAGTTCTCTTTATTAAGGTAGTACTAGGTAATATAACCTCTAGCTCTATAAGTATAATAAGTATAGGGGTTCCTTATACCCTTCTAAAGTTATTAGTATTATATTAGGGAGGTACCTAAGGAGAATCTAGAGTTTTAATAGTTATAGTATTTTACTTCCTTAACTTATAAGATATATATAGCTCTAGTTATATAGGTATCCCCCTTAATATCCTTAGTAATAAGTCTCTAGTAGGTTATTAGGTAGTTACTAGTAACCTTCTAGCGCTCTACTTTCTATATAATACTCTAGACCTTTAAGAGCTAGCTATTATAATTAGCTAATAAGTTAATAGTAATTAGCTAGTCCCTTTACTTAAGGGTAAGAGAGGCCTCTAGAAGTAAGATCTAGACTTAGCTAGGCTAGTTTATACTACTTATATTAGCTAATATCCGCTTAAATCTTAGTAGGAAGGTTACTAGGGATTTATTCTCTTTTTATTAGAGGGTTTATAGTTAGGCTATAGCTTATAACTAGATATTTAGGTCCTTATATATCTAGTTTAGATAAGCTATAAAGTCCTTAGGGTTATATTTCCCCTTACTCCCCCTAACTCTATAAAAAGTAGAGACTACTTACTAGGCTATAGTATCTAAGTAGGAGTTAATAAGGTATTATACCTCTATATCTATAGTATAGAATACCCTATCTATAGTAATCTTATACCTTATTTATTATACCTAGGTAGTATATTCCTTCTACTTATTTAAAAACTTTAGGGGTAGGGGTAATAGCTTCTAGCATATTATACTAAGTATTACTAGTACCTTATTAGTAATATTTATAAGGGTCTATATAGCTACGCGTTAGCTATTCCCCTACTTAACCTCCTATAACTATTACTAGGGGGACTTTATTACTATTATTAAATTAGCTTATAATAGCTTATCTTAAGTTTTAGCTATATTGCTATTAACTATCTTACTAACTAGTAGGGAGTAGCGCTTAACTTATTATTATTATTATAATAAGCTTAAATATATAAGGGGTTAGACCTAAGTTTATATAATAAGAGGTTATTATAATATTATTTATTTAAGCTAAAGAGGAAAAGGGGAAGTTTTCCTCTCTAGTAGAGATTTCGCTAGTTTATAGGGAATAACTAGGTAAGCCCTAAGTAAGCCCTAGGTAGCTCCTTAAGGTAGTAAACCTAGGCAGAAGCCTAGGTAAGCTTAACCCGGGCGTAGCCTATAATAAAAATTTAATTTATACCTCTTATTATAGTAATATACTAATAAGTAGAGCTATACTATTATATATAAGTAACTATATATAACCTTACTTCCTTTCTATTCTATATATTTTATTATATCCTACTTTAGGCTAAGGGAGTCTTAGGGGTAGTATTAGCTATTTCTAAGAGGTTAGGGTACTCCTCGTCCTCGTTATTAATAATCTCTTTAGCTATAATAGGGAGTTAGTTAATACTAATACTATAAGTAGTAGCTAGTTAGGTATTATCTTTATATTATTCTAGGAACTAATAGTAAGATTTATTACTAACCTTAGGGTATAACTTAGTAACGCTATTATCTTTAATTATAGCGATTAAGGTAGCAAGGGAGGTAATATTAATATAAAGGCTTTAAAGGTCTATAGCGTGTTTATACTAAAAGTTAGCTATATCTATAGCTTTAAGGTTATTTAGGTCTAAAGCAGTATAGATAACGCCTATATTATTACTATTAACTATAGCCTAACTAATATAAGCGTTATCCTTAGTATATATACTAGGAAACTCGTATTATAATATCTACTTAATAATAAAGAATAGTAATATAGCGCTAAACTCCGGGTTACTTATAATTCGTTTAGTTATAAATAAGTTAAGGGCGTGGATATATATATATATATAGACTAAGGATAATTAAGCTATTTTAGATAAGGGTATATAGGGTAAGGCGTTTAGTATAGTAGGTAGTAAGAAGGTTAGTTATATTAAAGAAGTAGAGGTGCTAAAGGTATATATTAATTACCTCCTAAGCGGTTAGGAACTTTATATAGGAATAGGTAAGGCGCTAAAAGCTAGTAACGTGAGTATAGGATTACTAGTTTATAATAATAATCTTCTTAACGCTAGAGGTAGTATTAGGCGTCTTAGTAGGGCTAGGCGTATTAGTAGTATTAAAAGGGCTAACGTTAGAGGAAGGGTAAATATTAAGGTAATTATATAGGCTTATAGCTAATACTATATACTTAGTAGATAACCTAGTAGTAAGGTATTATTTAGGGCTAAGGAAGCCTAGGCTCTCTTATATTAGTCCATAGGGGATAGTTACTATAATAAACTTAAACTTATTAGTAGCTAACTTAATAAATTAGCTTAAGTTAAGAGTAATAGCGCTAGCGTTAGTAATATAACCCTCGGAGAGTGCTATAGTTAGGGCGATCTAGGTCTCCTTATATTTATTAAGTAGTATAGAGATATAGCTAATATATTTACTATAGGCTTGTATTCCCTTAATAGCCTTAAAAGTATTTATTATATTAGGGGTGCTAATACTAGTAGCTTGCTTCTTAGGAGTAGCTATCTTATTAGTCTTATTCTAAATAATAGGAGTTAATCTAGTACTAGTTATAATAATATTAGTTAATAATTAAGGTTTAGCGTATTTAGTAATATTAGTAGCTTAGTTAGGTTAGCTAGTATTAAGGGGTTATTTAGGCTAAGTAGTATTAATAAGTTTATTAGCTTAATTATATTTAGTAATAATAAGTTTATTATCTCTACTTAAGGCCTCTCTAGAATTAATAGAAATAGGCGAGCTAGTGATATTAGTAGTATAATATAGGTTATATTTAAGGGAATTCTATATAATATTATAGAGGGATAGCTACTTAAGGTTTAAGATAGTATTAGGAAATTAGTAATAAAACTTAATTTAGTTTATAAATAGTAGTTAAATAACTAGGTAAGTATTAGTACCTCGATAGATAATAAATAGGGTACTAAAAATATTATAACTAGTTCTATAATATTATATCTCTTAATTAAGTGCGCGCTTAAAGATTTCTTAGTTATAAATATAGTATCTAGGCTTATTATAAGGGATCTTAATATTAGGTAGGTAATAGCAAATATAGTTAAGGGTAATATACTTAGTATCTTCGCGTTTAGAGCGTTATTTATTTATAGTAAAGTAATACCTAGGTATATATAATATAGGTTGCTCTAGTAGCGCTAAGCGCGTAACGACGTAGAGCGTTAGTAAGGTTCCTTAATATCTGCAAGAGGTTAATAGTAATAAAGAGAGATATATAAGTATAATAATAGTAAAGTAATAGGGTTAAAGGTATTAACGCTCTTCTATAGAATAGGTATATAGAGGGAAAAATACGCTTAATACTAAGTAGGCGAAGGTAGTAGTAATAACTAGTAGAGTTACCTAGTAATATAAATTTATTTTATATATATATACTTAAGCGCTAATTTTTCTTATTAGTTAAATAAGAGTAGGGATCGACCTTCTAGTAAGGAGGGTAATTATATTTATAAAGGTTCTCATAGTACTAAGGGTAGAAGGAGTTTAAGAGGGAAGGCATAATAGATATAGTTATCTTTATTAATAGGATAGATATAAATATCGCTATTATTAGGGTAAAGTCCTTAGACGCGCTAAGGGTATTTAATATCTTTATTTTATAATAAGACCTTAGTTATAATACTCGTTATAGTTTACTTATCTATTTAAAGCGCTTTAAGTAGCGTATTCCTTATTTATAATATATATTATATTATTCTACTAGGTTATTATTAGGCTTTTCTCTTAAGCGCCTTAGTAGTCTCTTACTAAGCTCTAATACTAGTTTAACTCCCTATTAAATAGGTCTTTAAGCTTATACTGATCTATATGCTCTTTTATCTCTTATTCCTTACCTTTAAACGTATTAATAAGTTTATTTATATTTATAGCGTCTTTATCTATCTAAATAGTATATATTAGTAGGTAACTTTTCTATTTAACTAGATATTATACCTTTCCTCGCGCAAGGGTTTTACTTCTTAAGAATACTTTTAATCTTAAAATACTTATATGCTTTAAGCTAATTAATATTTTTATCTTCCTTAATATTAACTAGACCTTAGTAGTTATCTTAATAGTTAAATAAGTTACTACTAGGGGCTAGTACTAGTATAAGCTAGATAATAGATATAACTAGATAAATATTTATATTAGGTAGAGTATTAAAGTAGCATAGTAACTTACTAATATATTTAAAGACCTTAAATAGAATATACTAGTAGCTATACTTTAGGTTTAGCTATCCTAGTAGATAATATCCTAAACCTATCTTAATATATACCTAGTTACCTATCTTAAAATTAATAAAATAATATTTTTTATTATACTATTTCTTTATATATAGCTAGGCTATTATAATTAAGATTTTCGCTTCTTCTTAGAAGATCTCGTAGTTTATTTTAGGATTAGTATTACCTAAGATATTTAACGCGTTATTAGTATTCTTACTATATAGGATTTAGTTTAGTAAATAACTAATAACTTATAAGTAGGCGTTATTAAGGTTATATTAAAAGCTTAGTAGTAATATTACCTAGTTATTATTAACGAGGTTAAGAAAGTAACGAATAGCTAGTTTAATAGTTTAGTTCTTATATTCTAAAATACTATTAGTTTGAGGATAATATACTATTAAGAATCTTAATTGAATATATAATTCGGCTTATAATACGGTCTAAAACTTTAATAGGAACTTCTAGTTATCATTAGATATAATAGCTTTTAATATTCCTTAGTTACTATATTAGAGGTTATAAAGAAGGAGGTATCTCTAGATCTTAGTAGTATATATTAAGTAACCTAGGATAAGAAGTATTACTTTAGAGGACTTATTAGTTATAGTAAGTATTATATTAAGAAGTAGGAAGTTCTCTACTTCGTAGTCTAAATACTACGAAGGTATTTTAGGAAGTCTAATAATAAAGTCTATAGTAATTATATAGAAGGGATTAGCTAGTATTCATATTAGCTATATATTACAGGCTACGCCCGGGTTAAGCCTACCTAGGGCCTACCTAGGGCTTACCTAGTTATTCCCTATAAACTAGCGAAATCTCTACTAGAGAGGAAAACTTCTCCTTTTCCTCTTTAGCTTAAATAAATAATATTATAATAACCTCTTATTATATAAACCTAGGTCTAACCCCTTATATATTTAAGCTTATTATAATAATAATAATAAATTAAGCGCTATTCCCTACTAGTTAGTAAGATAGTTAATAGTAATATAGCTAAAACTTAAGATAAGCTATTAGAAGCTAATTTAGTAGTAGTAATAGAGTCCCTCTAGTAATAGATATAGGAGGTTAAGTAGGGAAATAACTAACGCGTAGCTATATAAACCCTTATAAGTACTACTAATAAGGTACTAGTAATACCTAGTATAATATACTAGAAGCTACTACCCCTAGCTCTGAAGTTTTTAAGTAGATAAAAGGAATATACTACCTAGGTATAATAGATAAGGTATAAGATTCTTATAGATAGGGCGTTCTATACTATAGATATAGAGGTATAGTACTTTATTAACTCCTATTTAGATACTATAGCCTAATAGGTAGTCTCTACTATCTATAGAGCTAAGGGGGGTAGGGGGAAATATAACCCTAAGGACTTTATAACTTACCTAGATTAGATATATAGGGACTTAAATATCTAGTTATAAGCTATAGTCTAACTATAAACCCTCTAGTAAAAAGAGAATAAATCCCTAGTAACCTTCTTATTAAGATTTAAGTAAATACTAGCTAATATAAGTAATATAAACTAGCTTAGCTAAGTCTAGATCTTACTTCTAGAGGCCTCCCTTACCCCTAGGCTAAGGAACTAGCTAATTACTATTAACCTACTAGCTAATTATAATAATTAGCTCTTAAAGGTCTAGAGTATTATATAGAAAGTAGAGCGCTAGAAGGTTATTAGTAACTACTTAGTAACCTACTAAAAACCTATTACTAAGAATACTAAGGAGGATATTTATATAACTAGAGCTATATATATCTTATAAGTTAAGGAAATAAGATTTTATAACTACTAAAACTCTAGATCCTCCTTAGATACCTCCTTAGTATAATATTAATAACCTTAGAAGGGTATAAGGGACCCCTATACTTATTATACTTATAGAGCTAGAGGCTATATTACCTAGTACTACCCTAATAAGGAGGACTAGCTACCTAGGGTTATAAAAGTAAAAACCTTAAAAGAAGAAATAATATACTATAAGGTTATAAATAATTACTAAGTAATAATTAACTCCTTAGAAGAAAATAAGGAGTTAGGAAAAAACTAACTCTAGAGCGAAATTAGGCCCTAGAGCTTATTAAAGAGGAGATATTAAGTTAGAAAGAGAATAAATACGAATAACTAGCTAATAATAAGCTTATTATTATTTAAGTTAGAGTTAATAGAGAATATCTAGCTTATATATTAGTAAATACTAAGAGTAATACCTATATAATAATTAACGTTTCCCTAGCTTAATACCTCTATTTTCTATATATTAAGAAGAGATACTAACTTATAAGAAAGTATATACTTAGTAGATTTTTACTAAGTAATATACTAGGTATAGTAATATTTAACTTAGAAATAAGTAGCTATACCTAGCGTATTTCTATATATATAGTTAATAGCCTAGACCCTAATATCCTCTTAGGGCGCCTTTAAATAGAATAGAGCTAGGTTATTTATAACACTATAGCTTACTAAGTATACTATAGGAGGGGATAAGTTAAGCTATACCTAAAGGATTAAAAAGAAACTCCTCTTATAAAGGAAATAAGAGCTACTAGGTTCCTTAATATACCCTTAATTTTTATAATTTACTAATACCTAGCGAGATAATAGGGTAAGTATTAAGAGGGTATTAAAGAGGTATTAGTATAAGCTATTAGCTTAGCTAATATTAAGAAAGCCTTAAACCTAAGACTAAAAGAAGATTAATAATACTATCTACTAAATAAGGTCTTAAGGGAGTTTCCTAACCTATTTAACTCTAATAAGGCTTACTTATTACCCTCTAAGTAACTAGGGGTAAACTACTAAATTAACCTTATACTAGGACTAGATAGGAGGGAGCTACTACTCCCCTAGGGCCCCTTTTATAATATATTAAGAGAAGAGCTACTAGTATTAAAAAATACCCTATAAGACCTCCTAGATAAGGGATTTATTAAAACTAGTAGCTTACTTACTAGGGTACTAATACTTTTTATAAAGAAGCTAAGTAAAGGAATTTACTTCTATATTAACTATAAGGCGCTTAATATAATTATAAAGAAAGATTACTACCCCCTCTTATTAATCTCTAAGACGCTATACTAAGTAAGCATAGCTAAGTAGTATACTAAGCTAGATATAGTAGTAGCTTTCTATAAGTTAAAAGTAATAGAGGAGTATTAAGAGAGAACTATATTCTATAGCTAGTATACGTTATTTAAATAAGTAATCTACTTATTTAGCCTAACTAATACCTCTACTAGCTTCTAGTAATATATTAGTAATACCTTATAGGACTTTATTAATAACTTTCTTACTATTTATATAAATAATATATTAATTTATTCTAATAGAACGAGGGAAGACTATAAGAGGAAGGTCTAGGAGGTCCTCTAGAGGCTAGTAAATATAAGCCTAAACCTTAACCCTATAAAGTGCGAGTTCCTAATTAAGAGGGTTAAATATATAGGGTTTATTATAATAATAAGAGAGGGTCTCTCTTATAACCTTAAGAAACTCTAGGCTATTACTAAGTAGTTACCCCCTACCTCCCTAAAGGGGGTCTAGAGCTTCTTAGGGTTTATAAACTATTGTAATATATTTATAATAGAATATAGGGATATTATTAAACTACTTATACTACTTATTATAAAGAATATAACGTTCTAATAAGGAGATAATTAAGAATAAGCCTTCTTATAGCTTAAGTAGCTTTTTAATACCTAGCTAGTACTCTATTAGTTTAGTCTAGAAGATAAGACTATTATTAAAACTAACTATTTAGGATTTGTATTAGGAGCAGTACTCTTATAAGTTAACCTAGAGAGTACCTAGCGCCCTATAGCGTTCTATATATAGAAGCTCTTACTTATAAAGTATAACTACCTTATTTATAATAAGGAGCTCCTAGTAGTTCTTTCTTACCTATATATATAAAACTTAGAGCTATATAATATAACTACTTTTAAGATATTAACTAACTACTAGAGGCTTAATTATTTTATAAAGAAGTAACGCTTTATAGAGCGCTAGAGCTAGTAAGTAGAGGAGCTATCTTAGTATAACTTTATTATTAAATACTACTCTAATAAGGAGGTAGTAGCCCCTAATACCCTATCTTAGAGGGAATAAGATATACTATAATAATAAGATAATAAGTAGAAGTAGGGGAGGGTCTTATAGCTAATACTAGACTATACCTACCCCTATAGAGACCCTATAGCTAGCCCCTTAGTAAGGAGAAGTTAGAAGGGCTATATAAAAGTCCTAGATATTATAATCTTTAATACCAAGCCTAAACTATAGGCGCTATAGCTAGAAACTATAAAAAGGGATATAATATATAAAGCTATATACTACGTAGTTACTTACTAGCTTTAGAGCTTCCTATTAGATATAAAAGCTAATATCTAAATTAATAAGTATAATATTAATATTTAAGGAAGGCTAATATTTAGAGGGAAGCTATAGGTACCTAGTAGGGAGGATAATAATAATTTATTAGGGGAGCTTTATATAAAGATTATTTAGTAGAGCTACGACTTAAGTATAACTACCTACTTAGGTTATAATAATATACTAGAAATAGTAACCTAGTAGTTCTACTAGCTAGAATAATTATAGATAGTATAGAGACTTATAAGGAACTATAATATTTATAAAGGGATATATATCTAGAGGTAAGCTAAGAGGGGCTTCCTAAAGCCCCTACTAATACCTACCTAGTTATACTTAGACCTCTTAATAGACTTTATTATAGACTAACTACTTATAAAGGATAATACTAGCTAATACTTATAGGTTATAGTAGATAGGCTAGGTAAGTTAGTAATACTAGAGGAGATAGGTATTATAGAGGTAGAAGCTTATACCTACTAGTTCCTTACCTCCTACTTCTAGTTCTATAGGTTCCTATATAGTGTTATTAGTAATTAAGGGTCTAACTAGGTAAGCTACTTCTAAGCTAAATTCTATCGCCTTAGTAGTATAAGGAGGCTATTAAGTACTATATACTACTTATAAACTAATAATAATACTAAGAAGTAAAATCAGGAGATATAAGCTATCCTATAGGTATTTATAACCTAGGTATAGGATAACTAGGGGTAGCTCCTACCTACTACCTAGCTAGTACTCTATAATAGGGTTAGTAATATAACTAGGCTCTCGCTATTCTTCTTAGAATATAAGTACTATATTAAACCTATACTTATAGTAGATAATATAGTAGAAAAAGCCCCCTCTAGGGATATAGTAACTACCCTCCTAGTAATAAGACTATAAGAGGTAATAGACTTTATCTAAGGAAGTATTATAGCTATTTAATAGTATAGCGAGGAGAATATAAACTATTATAAGATACTTATAGAGGAGTACTAGGTAGGTAATAAGGTTTAGCTTTTAATAGCTAATTATAAAAGCCCTAGGCCTAATAAGAAGCTATTATAGTTATATTATAAATATACTATAGTTAGAGTCCTAAGCTTATATATTATTAAGTTAGATATACCTAGTAATATCTACTTAAGGTTCTATATAGACCTCCTCTAGAGGGTACTAGGGGATCCCTTACCTATATAGATAAGGACGGACCCCTAGCTACTACTAATTATAGCTAATAATAGCAAATTCGAGTAGTATATAGAGGAGATATATATAATATAATAGAAGGTAGTTAGGCGAGAGTAGAGGCGCGAGGTCCTAGTTAAGTAGGAGGGGTATATAGAGCTTACCTAGGAGCCTATAGAGGCTATTATAGAGACTACTATAATAGATAAGTATAAAGCCCTATATAGACTAGTTATAGATAATAATAGTAACCCGGCTTACGCCCAGGGGGGACTAGCTAGGAGGGGGGATAGTATTATAAGCTACGCCTAGGTTAAGCCTACCTAAGCTTCTACCTAGGTTTACTACCTTAAGGAGCTACCTAGGGCCTACCTAGGGCCTACCTAGTAATTGCCTATAGATTAATAAAATCTCTACTAGAGAGGAAAACTTGCCCTTTTCCTCTTTAGCTTAAATAAATAGTATTATAGCGACCTCTTATTATATAAACTCGGGTTTAACCCCTTGTACTATATCGCGCTAAGTAGTAGTTAACGTTCTATATTTATTATTCCGTATTATAGGTAGTTAGCTACGTAGTTATTAACTTATTATTTAAGATATAGTATATAAAAGTATTTATTAATAGCTCTTTATATTCGTTCCTTACTAAAGTAATAGTAGTTATTATAAGCCTTTTTAATAAGTAGCGTTACTAACTCTTTTAGAATATAGAGCCTTTGTTTATCAGTATAAGGGTTAAGATAATAAAGGAGACTATTATATATAACGAAGTCGAGGTTTATATTATCTGCCTTTTTATAAAGTATTTTATATACTCTACTCTAGGACTTAGAGTTAGTATAAGATTAGATAAGCTTAGTCTAAAAGTTATTATTAAGAGATATCTCTATTATAAAGTTAATACCTATTAGTATATTATCCTATATCTTATTAAATTCCCTAACGTCTTTAATAGGGATTTCTATTATAAGTAGGTATAATAACGCGTCTACTATGATATTTAATATTCTAGGGATATAATAATATACTAGGGAGAACTAGCTAAGATATTCTAATAATAATATAAGTTATAAATTAGACCTCTTCTTATCCTCTAACTATAGCGACGTTTAGTTAACGATATTCTATATTATTAAATAGTTAGTAAGTACTATTATAGGGTCTCGTCTTAATAAGTATAATATTAGCCGATACTTTTTTACTACCTATACTAGGTAAGTAACTTCGAGTTCAGTAGGCTAATACCTCTATTTAGCTTAGTTAAGGGCCTTACTAATATAGGTAATTAGATATATATTAGTACGCTTAATAGGGTTATAAGGTTTCTATTTAATATTATTAGCTAGCTAGAAGATTAGCGCGAAGTATCTATATTCCTTCAATAAGTTAAGCTATATAAATAACTACTTATTAGGGTTATAGTAGAATAAGGTATTATTTACTATTAAAACGTCCTTAATATTATTAAAACTAGTTACTTCTTTTGGCGTAGGTTTAAAACTTATCTTTTAATAGAAGACCTTTCTTATAGCGGCTTTATCCTTCCCTTAAGCTTAGGCTTAGGTAAGTAATATAGTTTTATACTATTAAAGTAGTTAAATATAATAACTATAGCGTAGTATTATATATTATAGAAAACTAGTTATACCTATCTAGTATTTAAGCTAGTAGAGGTTATAAGGGTACTTAATCTTCTTAATAGTATTAATATAGTCTTAAGTATTTAATAGTCTAAACGCGTTAATAGTAAAGCTAAGTAGTTTAATAAAAGAGTATCTAATAAATAACTTTTTTACTAAAAGCGAGAGTTTAATATCTATAAAGAGTTTAAAAGTCGTATTAAGGTTCTTAAGGTAAGTATTAAGGTCCTTCGAGGTAATAATAATATTATTAATAAATACGTAGGTATATTCCTTATATAGTTATAGGAGTTTATTTATAACACGTTAAGCGTAAGTAGGCGAATTATAAAATCCTATAAGTATTACTTTTAAGAGTTCTTATCCCTAGTAGCTAACTATAATAAATCGATCTTAATATTCCTTCTTAATAAGAAATTAATAGAAGAAGGATTAAGTATTAACTATAGTAACTTATAGTTTATTATAAAGGTATTTAATAACGTCTTACTATACTAATATAGGGTAGACGTTATCTTTTAATAAGTTTAACCTTAAGGTATTAGTCTTCTAGAAGATTAATTAGTCCTTAGTCCTTCTAGATAGTAGGGTAACGCGATATAACCTCTTTAAGGCGTTAAATAGCTTTAGCGTCTTACTTATAGATATATATACCTTCCTTAGTAATAACTACTAGTAAGTTTTTAAGCTTAGCTATACTTATCTTATTATTTAGGTTAATATTCCCCTTATAGATATCTCTATAATTCGGTGTTATATTATTATTTATTATACCTTAGTTAGCGAGTGCTTCCTTACTAGTTAGGTTAGAGATCTCTACTTATTTATTAACTAATAGTTCTAGTAGCTAAGTAAGTATTATAAGCTTATAATCTAAAAGGCTAAAAATAGTATAATACGTTAGACTTTTATATAGCGATATTAAAAAGGCTATTTATAGTTAATCGCGAGTCTTTAGCTTAAGGTATCTATTAAACTTAAAGGGCGCTGCCCTAGGGCTCTAAGCTTAGTGCCTCGTTTAAGCTTTAATGAGTAAGGAGCGTTATTAATAATAGGAATAAATAGTAAATTACCTATATACGTATATATATACCCTTCGTGCTTTAGGCTAAATAGAAGGGACTCTATTTTGCTAATAGTATATTAATTTAAATAGTAGAGCGATTATATAGCGTAATAGTTATATTTCTTATAGTATATATATTATAAACCTTTAAAGGAATTTTTAAATAGATCTAAGAGGGAATTTAAATATTATTATAGGATACGATCTAGACGTATAATTCTAAGTTTAGGATATTAAGCTTATTAGGTATATTAAAGTCTTACCCTATAAGTAGACTAGTATCTATATATAGGATAAGCTATATGCTTATATAGAGCTTAGTAATTATTATATAACTATTAGGCTATTATCCTCGTATAAGAATTCTAAAGGTTACCTAGGTAATAGTCTTAAGGCTCCCTACGCCTTAGAGCTTAAATACCTTAGGTTCTCTTAAGAGGATATAGAACTATTATAAGTAGGCTTTGCTTATAACTAAGCGGTCTGCGCTAGTATTAATATAAACTATAATTAGCGGTCTGTTATAATAGCCTTAGATAATAATCTTAGTATATATATAACGGTATAAATATATAACTATATATTATTATAGCTTAATAGGACTAATAAGCGTTATATTTAGCTAAGGGGATAGAAGGGTCTAATACGAGAAGATACCTTCGAAGTTAGTATATAGCTTAGCGTTATAAAGGTATATTTTATAAGAGTAGATTCCGGGATCCTTAAGGAGCGAATTTTAGAATAAGTTAATATTAAAAGTAGGGTACTTATCCTTATATCTAGGGATATAACCTAGAGGGTATTTATAATAATAAGTAGGTTAAGTAACTACTAACCCTAACCCTAACCCTAAGTCGTCTTCCTATTACTCTTAGTTATCCTCGTTATTCGTACTAATAACTAAGTCTTCTTTATATAAATCTAAATCCTCGCTAGCCTTAATATACTAGATATAGTCGAAGTTACCCTTATCTAATAAAACATATACTTCCTCTTCTGCTTACTTATAACTAGTCCCCTTTATTATATATACTAAAGGGTAACTAGGTAGTTAAGGATATTAAACGCGTTAACTCGGCTATTTATATTAGCGTTCGGGCCTTTATTATTAATTAAACTAAATTTCCTTCCGAGTAGAGCTTAATAAGGGTTTAGTAGTAATATTAGTAGCTTGCTTTATAGGTCTTAATAGTAATAGGCTAGATATAGTCTCCTTTAGGTTTATATAATATAGGTAACGAGTAGTAGTAGTATAGCCTACCTTCGAGGTCTCTTTTAGTAATAATCGTATTACTATAGTTCCTATATAAGTTATCTTAATAGATAGTTAAACTAATACTCGCTAGAATCCTTTAGTAACTATCTAATACTCGCTAGGGATTATTTTCTATAAGCTTATAATAAACCTATTATAATTTATATTACTAATTAGCTAAGGAATACTAATAACTAGTTCTATATCTATCTTATTATATATAATAGTTAATACCTTAGATTCGCTCTCTTCTATATCCTTATAAAGTCGAGTAACTTTAGTTATATAATATTAAATATTATATTAATTATATATATTATATAAGGTATACCTCTCCTTAGTTAAACGTGCTTTAGTAATTTCATAGAGTAAATAAAAACGTTTAAGTAATAACTCTTTCTAACAGTCTAATCTATAGTTAGGGTCCTTGAGTTCTACCTTATTATTAAACGTTAGGTCTATATAGTACTAGTCTAAGGTATACCTTAGTAAGATTTAATATACGTTAAGGGTAGCTATAGCTAGGTTCCTATTATCTAACTTAATATAGCTATTAATAGTATTAATAAAATAATATAAATTTTAATAGATAGTTTTTAAACTAATATTAATATATATATTATTAACTTCGCTATTATATAAAAGCAGATCAAATAACCTAATTATATTAGTCTTAAAACGAGGAGTGCTATCTCTAGGTTTTATAACTAAAATACTAGCTATTACCCGCGCTACTCTTTCTTTATCTATAGAGAGAAGGAATATAAGAAAGTTATAGCTAACTAAGAACCTATTAGGGTTAGATAATAGTTTTATAATATCTCTTAGCCTAGCTAGTAGTTAAGGGTATTAATCGCCTTAGCTATTATTACTACTATAGCTAGGGCTACCTCCTTTACTATTTTAGCCCTCGGGGTTACTATTATTACCTCTATTACTAAGATCTCTAAGTAGTATAAGTAGTAATAGTAATAGAGAAGTATCCTCTATATATTTAATATCCTAATTATATTCTTTATTTTTATTAAGGTTAAATAATCTAGCTTCTAGTTCCTAGGTACCTATCTTATTATATTACTTACCCTAGCTATACGTACTAGGGTAACTCTATAGGTCGCTTAGCTTATATATAAGAGGGCTACTTATTCCTTTTCCTTAGGTTAGGAATAAAGTATTTAATATATCTTTACTTTTTTTAAATAGTATATAAAGTATTTTTAAGCTTAGCTCTAGTATTAATATAGTATTTATATCTTTTAATATAGGTTTAAGAGATAGGAGTTATAAACTATTTATAAAACTTTATTTAAACTTATAATATTCCTCTAAAGTTAATAGGAGTATTAAGAAAGCTTTAGGGATTATTATTATATTAAGTTTAGATATAGGTTTTAAAATATCTAGCTTATTTATAGCTTTAGCTCTTATGGTTTTATAGCTTCCCCTCTCTTTATTTTCTTTAAAAGGGAGTATTAGGTCTAGAGTCTAGCCTTATTTAGTCTCTATCTTAATATATTAATTATAATAAGGGAGGTTATAGTAATACTACTACCTAATAGTATTTATAAATAGTTATAAGTTAGTTATTTATACTTATAGGACCTTACTTTAAATATATTAAGTAGTTTTATATATTTCCCTCTATAGTAGCGACTTTTAAATTTATCTATAGTAGTTTGCTAAATATTATTTAGAATTCCTATAAGTAATAGCTATAATATTTATTTTTATAGCTAACCTAAGAAAGGTATACTTAGTCTAAGTAAATAGTATATAGAACTTATTAGGGTATTACTTAAGCGCTACTATAAAGTTTATAATAGTTAAATAGTTAATAAGTTCTAGGAAGTCGGACTTAAGACCTTCTTTAACCTTATAATTAGAAAGTAGCTTATAGGGTATTATTATTTAAGAGGTTTATTATCTCTTTAGGACGTTCCTTAGCTAAAGAAATCTTTAAGGTTTAATATTTCTTAGGGATATCTCCTAGTTAAGGGAAATAGTAAAAGGTTAATACGTAATTAAGGGAAAGGGGGAGTTTAGAGGCTTTTAATAATATATAATACCCGTAGGTATTAATTACTAAGATATTACTTTATATAAACTTAATAGGGTTAGCTATTTATATAGTTAAGTACTTTCCTGAATTATAAGGGATATCCTTAGTTATAAGGGGATATAGCTAACTATTAAAGTTATACTACTAATTAATATAATCCATATAATAAGTAAAAAATATAGGTAAAAGATCTATAAATTTAGAAGGTTTTCTCCTTAAAGGCGATAAGCCTTTTTATAAGTATTAGTGCGTTTAGGTATATTTAATACGTTGAACGGGTTGAACGCGTTGGGCGCCCTTGAGCGGGATAACTGCGCTGAGCGCGTTCGGTATCAATATTCTTATTATAGCTATATATTCTAAATATTAATATACTATAGTTTAATTAAGATCTATTCCTTTTTACTTATTATAAGATAAATTATTTATTAGTTATTATAGTTAATCTTCTAAATATCGCTAAGGTTAAGAGTAATATCTATAAATAGCCTCTAAAGAACGATTATCTCCTTAGCTATATATTTAAAGCTTGGAAGTTCTACTTCTATTATTAATATTATAACTATAGCCTATTAAGTAGCTTTCTATTAAATTAGTCCTCTAAAGAGTAAGATTATATAGCCTTAAGATAACTTCTATGTCTCTTTATTATCTATAAATAAAGCGTTACTTATAATTAGTAATACTCATTTACCTATTACGTTATTAAAATATATTATAAGGTAATAAGTATAATATAAATATTATATAACTTAGTTAGTAGTAATATAGTAATAAGGAGCGGGGTTTATTAGGAATCGTAAGAGTAGGGAATATATAGAAGTAATATTAGATTAGATTATAATAGTAATATAGAATATAAAGCTAATTTTCTCTTAGAAACTCTTTACTTCTAATAGTAGTATTATTATTTCCCTTGTTAAGAGTAATAAGTTTAAAAAGGGGGTTATTAGCGCTCTTAAGTTAAATAAATTAAACTTCTTTATAGCTTACTTAATATATTAGTTATAAGAAAGGTATATCTTTTATATAACTTAGTTATAAATAACTCTAATTCTAAGCTAATACTTAACTAGGCTATATTCCTTTAATTTATATACTTCCTTTAAGCTAGTAATTACTCTCTATACTACTTCTTTATAGTTCTTATAAAATTAGATAAGGAATTTGTTTATATAAAGAATAATAAAAACCTTCTAATTAGTTAACTAGAAGAGATATAGGTCTTTACTTATAAGTATAAAGCCTAGATACTAAAGAGTTAAAGAGAACTCTTTATACTAGAATAGTAATATATCCCTTAGCTTATAGAGCATATAGTATAGTTTAATAAACTTTTTAAGCTACTTAAAGCTATCTAGTAGCTTAAAAATAATTAGGTTTTTATTTAAGTCCTAGGAGGTATTTCGGAATATATTAATAACATTAAATTATTTAACTTTTAGGTTAAATTATATAGTAATTACTATTACTACCCTAAAGGTTTAAGTAGTGAGGGTTATTATATAAGCCTATTTAAGGGGCGTCTTCCCTTACTAATTACCTTAAATATAAATCCTTACTTTATACTAATTAAGGATATCATCCTTATTAAATTTATAAGTAAATACCTACTTTAAAGGGATTAGTTTCTTTATTATTATCTCTTAATTAATAATATACTATATATCTATCTATTATAATTTACTTATCTTAACTTTAGCTACTTCTTTAAAGCGAGTTTAGAGTACTTGTAAGAGGTTTAAAGGTTCTTTACATAAGCGAGGTAGCTTAATAGGGTTATTAGTAGTAAGATATTTATAGATCGTTATAGTTATATAAGTAGGCTTTATATTATAAATAGTAATATAAATATAACTATAGAGCGTATGGTACTCTATACTAGCTTCTAAGAAGGCTTTCTACTAATTACATATAAAAGTCTTAAAGAAGCTACATACTTACTCATACTTTATATAATATTATAATAGAAACTAGTAACTAGAGCAGGGATTACTCTCTATTATTCCTAGTTATAAGTTACTAAGTAGTAGATTTTATAATTATTAGCTTTAATAAGTTTAGCTATAATCCTCCTAATAATATACCTAGTTAGACCTCTATTTAATATTATCCCTCTCCTTACTATTTTAATATAGCTATATTAATAGATTTAAGGGTTTCCTATTTAAAGGTTTATTCTTATTATCTTTACTTACTTTAGAAATATCTTATAAGATAGGGAGTAAGTTAACTCTAATATAGTTCTTAATCTATTCCCCTTTAGAATTAACTTCTCTAATAGCTTTATATATACAATTTATTTCTAATATATATATTATACTTATTACTCTATTTATTAGAGCTAGGCTTTTTTCTAGCTTTAGTATAGGATTAGGAGATAATAGCTAGCCCCCTTTCTAGCTGATTTATCTCTTTAGAAGTTTTAAGATTCTTTTATTTAGAGACTTAGTTATAAGAATAAGGGTTATTATAAGTAACTATTTAGTTATAAGTATTAATATAGCTTTATTTCTATTTATAATACCTAGGATCTAAATTTAAAATTAACTTATAATATAATATTTTTAATCTCTTTTACTATCTTATAGATAATATCTTTTAAAATAGCCTCTTTTACCTTATCCTTTATATAGAAAGTCTATTTATTAATATTATATTTTATATAATAATGACTATTTATAATATACGGAACTAGACCCTATATAGGTTATAAGTATTTAGAATATATCCTACTAAGTATTTAATATATCCCTATAATATTATCTTAAAGTCTCTCTTATTAATTCCTCTCTCTTATTTCCTCTTAAGGGGGTATTAGCTATAAGTATATATATATCCCTAGTAAGGGCGAAGGTTATAGGTTAGGGCTGCTCTATTATTAAGCTACTACTACGAAAAGTACTAGTAGAACTACTCCCTTTTAATGTATAATAATAAATACTAGGTATAATTACAAGAAGCTTATACTATATAGTATTATTATAATTAGTACTATCTTAGCTTATATTTATATAAGTAAGCTAGCCATAGTAAGTATTTTAATTATTTAAGTAATAACTTCCTAACTAGCCTATTCCCGTCTACTATTTAGTTCTTTTATATATAAAAGGGTTATTTTAGCTTCTATTCCTTTTATATAAGTCTAATCCTTATATCCTATATATCCTATATGTGAAATTACTAATCTCTTAACGTCTTATCTAATCTTATAAATAAAACGTCCCTTCCATTAAGATACCTACTACTTAAAAGTATATAGAGCGAGTATAATACTACTATAGGTCTTATTAACATATAGAAATATAAAGAGCTAATTAGTGTATTTATTCTTAATAATAAGGAGCTACTAGTTCTAATTAAAGCTTTTAAAGTAGTTAAATAGATCCTATATAATCTTATAATAAAAGTATATTACTTTATCTTTTAATATTTATCTTAAAATTACATTGCATTGCATCGAGGCTAAACTCTCTAGCGACCCCCTCCGCGTTATTTGCGCTAAAGGGCGTGCCTCGCTCGGGCTTAGCGTATATTTATACGGGGTCTAGTGCTAATATAGTTAAGGATTTATTATAGGTTATAGGGATAAGGATAACGAAGAGGGAGAGGTATAAGGCCCTGCTTATAGTAGAGCTTCTTATGCTTCTAGCTATAAGAACCTCTTAGGAAAGACCTCTTTAGTTAAGGAGTTACCTCTTATATAGTAGCGTTTACCTTGCTAGAAGGTCGACCTTTTAGGTTAAGGAGTTATCTTATATAGTAGCTTTTACCTTATTAGAAGGTTTAGCGAGGGTATTACTACGAGAGCCTTAGTAGCCTATTTAGCTCTAATATAATTAGCCCTAGTATAGCGCGCGTTCGACTTTATATAGTAATATTAAGAGGGTTTACTTGCGAGTAGTAGGAATATATAGGGTTCCTATATTATTTTCCTTAACTAATAGAGGGTATAGGTTAAAATACCTATATAGTATTTCCCGAATTATACTTATAAACTAGGTGAATTTATTATAGTCTTTTTGCGAAGGGGCTGCGGCGTAATTCCGAACTCAATCTTAAAATTACCTATTTAATATTTATAACTATATAGTATTAGTATTATAAGTATATTAAGCCCTTAATCCTTACCCCCTGAGTAGTATATACTAGCTACTTAAGAGCCTTAGGGCTAAAGTAGCTACTTTAGAGATACTAAAGTATTATATTATTACTCTAGTCTAGTAGTAATATAAAGGAGGTATACTTATATATTATAAGTATATAGTTTATATTATGAAGAATAATATTAATACTTGAGGGGATCTACTTAGGAATAAAGTATAAGGAATAAGGCTTATATTTAAAAAAAAGCGAGGTTTACTTTCCTAATAAGTTTCTTAATTATAACGCTATTCTTATAGGTTCTAAAGTAAAGTATATAATAATACCCTAAAGATTAGATACCTATCTTCTAAAGTAGCGCTTTAGAAATAATATTAATATAAAAGTTCTTTATATATCCTGTATTATAAAGCATAAGGTCCTCTATATTTATATCTTTTAGTTTATTAAGAGCGTTTTTAATAATCTATATACCCTTTATAATAATTAAGTATAAAGCTATTCTAGAATTAACCTATTCTCTATTATAATACCTAATTAAAGAGGGGATAAGTAGGGACCTATTATTTACTAGGTATATCCCTCTATAGTTATCTAGAATTATAAACTTATATAATATATAAGGTCCTAAGTAGGGGGTTATAAAAATACTTAGGTACTCTTTATCTAAGTTAATTATATTATCCCTAACCTCGTTTAAGAGGGCTATATAGAAAGTAATTATTACTATATTAGTAGAGTAGCTTAGGGCTATATTGAATTTCTTGAAGAAACTCTTATTACCCCCCTTATTATTCTAATAGTTCTTACTTTTATAGGGGTATAGTATATAGCTAGCTCTTATAAATAAGTTTAATATAAAGATTAATAAAGTATAGGTTATGATTTAACTAGCTATAGATCTAAGCTACGTATATATCTATTACTAATATATAGAGGCTTATATAGTAATATCTAGTTAAGGTAGCTTCTAAGTAGTTATAATTATTACTTAGCTATTAATAGCTTAACTTATATAAGTACTATTTACTACTAGATAAGTTACTAGTTATAGGAATATTTAATAGGTTAGCCTTATTTATATAGCTAATTAGTATCATAAAGACCCTAGCGCTTAATCCTTATAATCTTAAGTAGAGTATATCCTTATATAAGAGGTCCTTAAATATATTAATATATTAGCTTATATTAGAGATTAATATCCTTACTTTCTCCTATTTAAGGATATTCATAATCTCTATATTAGCTTAAATAAGTATAAAATAATAACTTATTACTTAAAGAAAGGTTTTCAAAATAAGCGTATTACTTATTTAAAAAAGCTTAAGCTAGGTAGTATAGAAATAAATACCCGTAAAGTCCTTAATCTAGGCGTTAGAATTATTACTCCTATTTACTTTCTCTAGGACTTAGATATACTCCTCTTAAATAATAATAAGAGTACTAGCCTTATTTAGAGTATAGTAATATTTAAGATTAATAATAAAGTTATAACAAGTTATATCCCTTTTCATAAGAAGGTTTATATATATAGATATAATAATATTATAAGTAATAATCTCTATAACTAGATAGTTAATCTATTGAGTTCGGAATTACGCCGCAGCCCCTTCGCAAAAAGACTATAACAAATTCACCTAGTTCGTTAGTATAATTCGGGAAATACTATATAGGTATTTTAACCTATACCCTCTACTAGTTCAGGAAAATAATATAGGAACCCTATATGTTCCTACTACTCGCAAGCAAACCCTCGCACATAAAGTCGGACGCGCGCCGCACCGGGACTGATTACATCGGAGATAGTTAATCTATTTAAACTCTTAGTTCTTATAGGTTTATTTAAACTTCTGTATAATAAATAAATAAGAAGTACTTTAGATATTATTCCTATATATTTATAATATCCTTATTAATTATAACTAAGGTAGCTAGAAGCTAAAGGGGTTATAATTTATTTCTTATCTATATCCTAGTAATAGACTTAAGAGTAATACTAGAAGTTATATTAGAAGTAGCCTCTTCTAAAGCCTTTTAATTAAATAGAGTAATATATTAATTATAAGCGCTCTTTTCCTATAGGTACTAGGTATTAATATCCTATTTTTATTTAGTAATATATATATTAAGGGTTAAGATTTCTAATAAGGTTTTACTTAGGTATAAAGATCCCTTAGGGTTATCTAGGTTATTATACTTCTAGACTCTAGTAGCTTAAGCTTTAGCTTAGATTATAATATATTAAGTAGTAAAATCCTTATATATAATTAGATAGTATAATATTATTATAATAATAATAGAAGATATAATAATATATACTAAAAAGGAAAGAAGTAATAGGAGAGAGGAAGTTTTAATAGTTATTTTTTAATAATAAAAGCTTATTTTAAAATAATAAGTTAGAGGTCTAGTTAGAGCTAGGCTTATAACTATTAAGAAATATCTTATAGGGCTATATTTATAGTTACTAAAGAGCTTATTCTATTATAATAAGAGTAGCTATAATATAGTTATTTATAACTATAGTTAGAGGAGCGACCCCTGGAAAAAGGTCGCCCTAGAGTTAATATTAGTTACGTGCTACGCTAGGAACGGGTAATGCTAAAGGTATCACGATATCCTTTAAAGACCTATCTTTCGTCTATATTAGCATATTTTTCTCCGCTAGGCTAGACGCTACAGTCGTTCGGATTTATGTTATTAAAGCTAATAACCTAGCGAAGCGCAGCACTTTAAGGGCGTTTTTATTATCTTTTTAATTTCCTTTAAGTAGTAAAGAGAGGCGTCCAGCGACGTCTATTATCAGCTATCTAGCTATTAACCGTACGGAGGCTAGCAGGCCACTAGTTAATACGTCCTTTTTAGAGCCTAAATAGCCTAGCTCTAGTGCTTACCTGCTACCTGCTATATAATACCTCGTATATAACGTGTGTTGCTAATTAATAATAGAAGTCCTCGTCGTATAACTTAATTAACATAGATAGCCAAAGGAGCTAGCAAAGGCTATCGTTACTTTGCCCGCAATAGGTTAATTTATTCTATATAGTTTATATTCGTTACTTATCTAACGCGCTAGTGAGGCCTAGTATACGGAATATCATATTTAAGGGATTAGACGATATAAATTCTCAAGACCTGGATAAAAATACCTGGGAATAGCGTATCTACGTATTTAAGCGTTTTTAGATCAGGCTATATTATCAGGTAGATCACGAGACTAGGGTAATACGAATTAAATTAGCGTATTTAATCGCTATTACTAATTAGTTTTAGTTAGCCCTTCGCGTAGGTAACCCGCGTAATGAGTGCGAAGTATAGAGGCGGACTATTATTAGTATTCTTCCCCCTCTCGACCTCTTCGTCTTTCGGTAGCTTATTTAACTATGCTATCTCTATACTAATAATAGAGCAGATATTATAAATTAGCAATTAAAATTACCTACTTAAAGCAAAATCTTATAGTATTCAGGTCTTATCGAGCAGTAACGAGGTCTATAGGTTTCTAAATACCCGGATCTATATAAGCTTACTTATAAAATTCCTACTACCGCCTCTTTATATTATAAGATAGGATTAGATTAAGGAGAGACTCCTTAAAAGACTATATAAAGTTAAGATAGATATAATTATAGAGCTATCCTAAGAGAATAATATAATAAAACGGAATCCTAAAAGAAGAAGATATACCCCTAAGCTTTATATATCTAGTTATCATCGATCGCATCGAGGCTAAACTCTCTAGCGATCCCCTCTGCGTTATTTGCGCTAAAGGGCGTGCCTCGCTCGGGCTTAGCGTATTTATATACGGGGTCTAGTACTAATATAGTTAAGGGATAAGGATAAGGATAAGGGAGAGGTATAAGGCCCTGCTCGTAGAGCTTCTTATACTTCTAGCTATAAGAACCTCTTAGGAAAGACCTCTCTAGTTAAGGAGTTACCTCTTATATAGTAGCATTCGTAGCACCTTTAGTACCTTGCTAGAAGGTTAACCTTTTAAGTTAAGGAGTTATCTCGTATAGTAGCTTTTCTAGGCTACGAGAGCCTTAGTAGCCTATTTAGCTCTAATATAATTAGCCCTAGTGCGGCGCGCGTCCGACTTTATGCGGTGATATTTAGAGGGTTTGCTTATAAGTAGTAGGAATATATAGGGTTCCTATATTATTTTCCTTAACTAGTAGAGGGTATAGGTTAAATACCTATATAGTATTTCCCGAATTATACCTGCGAACTAGGTGAATTTGTTGTAGTCTTTTTGCGAAGGGGCTGCGGCGTAATTCCGAGCTTAATATATCTAGTTACTATAGAAGTATTTCTTTATAGGAGGTTCTCCTTAGCCCTTATATATAGATTTTATACGGAAGCAATTAGTACTATAAAAGGGTCTAGAAAGCTATATAGAACCTATATCTGCTAAGAGATCTATTTAACTAACTAATAGAGGTCTATAAAGGAGGTCCTACGTATAACGCCTCTTAGTTACGCGTTCCTTAACTATAATTTTAGCATAAGTTAGAGCTAAGATTAGGCCTAGGTTATAGTAGGGGGACCGTACTTTATTATATCGAAGTTTCTTCAGATTAGGCTAATAACTCTATATATAGCCTGCTATATTATACGACGTTAGTTAAAAGCGATCGCGTTATTAATTAGTATATTTCGCGCGTTAGTGGTATACTAACTGAAACCTTCTTTAAATATAATATCAAAATTTCGCCTCTTATCTTAATAATAGCTTATAGTATCTTTAATATACTCCCGTTATAGGTTAATAATAAAAATAGTTAAGAGCGGACGTAAACATTAGTAGATAGCTCTAATTACCTATTATCTTTAGACTTAGATTTAGAATCTAACTTTAAGGACGACCTAGATTCATAGAGCAATATAATCCGGAGATTAGGTAATAGGGATCCTATTAGAGTCTATAAGTAGGCGCCTCTAGAAGATATTATTAGTATTAACTTCATAGGAGTATATATTTCGTCTTATTAGCTTAAAGATAGCGAAGGCTAACCTGCTAATTACACGATCCTAAGGTCAGATGCGCTGGAGTCTAGGAGAAACATTATTTCTTCAGTCTCTAAGGCTGAAATTAGCAATTTCACAACCAACGAAGAAATGACTCCTGGTCCGATATCTTTAGTCCTGGGTCTAGATGACGTAGTGGAAGCATTGCTATTGCCAGGGTTTATGTCCATGCCATCGAAGCGTACACCTTTACGTGTTAGAAGGGTTCAGTTGGACGCTCCGCTAGGTTAGTAGTGATTCTGTCACTAACGGTATACCAAGACTAACTACTCTGGTTTGTAGCTGTTGGAACCTCCGGGACTTGGCTTTGCCGGAATACTGCCTTTTGTGGTATGATTATCGCCATTTATCCGGGAGAACCTTTGGCACTTTTCATGACTGCAGAAGACCTCCTGAATGACATGGAGCTTTCTTTCCCCGGAATATGGAGCCAGCCAGAGGAGAATTCACTTCCGAACAAAACCTCAGAAGCTTTGGGCCTGCCCAGCGACGAAGATGCAGGGAGCACCAAGCATCAATGTACCCCAAACGTCGACAATCCGATCCACGTTGTTGCAGACATCGACAAAGATGTGATCGATAAGTCGGGTAATAACGCTACAAAGACAGCTGTTAGCGACGTTTCATTCTTACCAACACCGAATCCATCGCATACCCGCCCAAGCGGTAAAGTTGGATCCGGCCAATCGAAAGCAAATCCGGGTAAAGGCGGATCAAGTACATCAGGGTCGAGCAGTTTCAGGCCGCGTAGGAAGCCTGCTGTAACGAACACATGGGTCTGGTATTGCGTATGTGTTACCTTCGTACTTCACTGATTCCAATAGCTGACCTTTTCTTCCCAGTCAAATTGTATGTACGGACCATATGATTTCTCTCTCGATAGCGCATGTATGAACTGCAATCATTTGCGATGCGTAGATTGCTTAATGGCTCAAGTTGCCGTAGCTGCATCTTATTGAACGTAGGTGTATGGATTGACTGGATTAAGTCCCTTCCATAAGAGATAGGGCAATACTTCTCTCTTTATGTATATATCTCATAATAATTCTGGTAGCTGGGCACCCTCAAGGCGTCTCCCTTTAATAATCCTACTTATTGAAGAGTAGTAGCTAGCATTAAGTCCCTTCAAGCGTCCTAACTATATTATAACTTTCTTCTACTAGTTTTATTAAGTCCTCTTTATACTATAAACCTAGTAAGTAAAGCTAGTATAGGGAAAAGAGTCTCTCGCTATACTCTTAACTATTATATAAACATATACATATCTGTTAGCTATATGCAGCCTACAAGTTAAAGGTCTATAGGTCTTTTTACTGAGGGTCTATTCCGTGAGGTAGATCTAGGAGTGTGTCAGTTAAACGTGCTCCGTCAACAGGATGAAAGAGATAAACGCACGTTCTCGATGACGACATTCTGTGTACCCTCCAATATCCTGAGACCTTTGCCTTGAATGACGCCCTTGCTACCAACAACAGCAATGCTCCTAATAGTTTTAAAAGTTTAATATTAAGGTAGTTAAATAGTTGAAATATAACTCAGAGTAAACTTAGTGTGGAATTAACCTTTCAGTGTGGGTGAGGGTTTTGCGAGCCCGTGACGCCATACATCCCCAGGTAGGCCCAAATTAGTATTTAGTGTCGTCGCCCGTCCATGGAAAGAACCCAACGCTATCAAGAGGAACGATTGAGAGCTCAGAGACTCACTGCCTACACTGGAGCGCTCGCACTTGGTGGCAAGCCAACATGCAGTCCGGGCTTCCAGCTGGATAGAGTACAAAGTAACTAACATCCGCTGGCTGCGGGGTTTTAGAGTTATGGAACTGATGAACGCCGCTATTGCTTACTGATGACGTTCCCGGGAGCGGCATTGAGAGCATGCCTCCCCTCGCGAAGACGGTTCAAAGGGCTGCGCGGAATTCGCCGTTGTGAGACATTGTCGTATGTAGCAATATGCAGGGCCGCCGATAAGATGGCCTCACGTCATTTCGCTGCCGCATCATTCTACTCTTCCCCTCACTTCCGAGAGAGCCGCATCTTCACATTAACCACGACCAAATACACCCTCCGACCGGCTCAATCGTTCCCCGGGGGCCCTCGTCCACTCAGTCAGGAAATCCAACCACCTCTTTCCGCTGATATCTGGCCTGACGGTCTCTCTCCGCGATGATGGATCCCGCAAGGCTCACTGGCCAGGCTCTCCTCAGCCACACCATACAAACGACCCCCATCATTGACAACCACGCTCACCCACTTCTGGATCTCGAAGCCATTGGTCGCTACCCTCTCTTGTCCATCACTACAGAGGCGCATGGGGATGCGATCCATTCCTCGTTGACCAGTTTAGCTCACCTCCGTGCGGTGAAGCTGCTGGCCAAGGTGCTACGGTGTGAGCCGAGCTGGGAGGCGGTGGTCAACGCAATTGAAGCTAAGCGGATTGAGGATTATGACGCCTGGGTCGAGGAATGCCTGGGCGGGATCGAATCCGTCCTCGTGGACGATGGTTTGGATGGTGAGAATGAGGTCTACCCTTACTCATACTTCAGCAGTCTCACTCGCAGCCCGGCCAAGAGGATTGTCCGCATCGAGAAGGTCGCGGCTGACATCTTCAACGAGCATCTTCCAACGGACGCTTCCACTGCGCGCACTGCCGAGGATTCCGCCGCTGTCTTTGATAAGGCGTTGAAGGCGTTTGACAGTAGCATCACTGGAGCTATTGCCGACCCGGAGGTCGTTGGCTTCAAGTCTGTCATCTGCTACCGTACTGGTTTGGCTATCCCAAGGAAACCTGATGCGACTCATGCCCGAAAAGCCTTTGAGGGTATATACGCAAATCACACGCAGGGCACTGACGATGCTTTCACTCGGGTCAATCACCCCGGCCTCAACGAGTACCTGGTTCATCGGCTTGCTTGTCTCATCAGAAATTCCAAAGGCTCCGGCAAAAAACCAATTCAATTTCATACGGGCCTCGGAGACAACGACATCAGCCTAACTTCGGCCTCTCCTGCCCATCTTCAAGAGTTCATCCGACAGTATCCCACCGTGCCCATTGTGCTCCTTCATGCCAGTTATCCGTACATGAGGGTAGCCGGGTACTTGGCCTGTGTTTACGCCAACGTGTATGCCGACGTCGGGGAGATCTTCCCGTTCCTCAGTCGTGATGGTCAGGAAACCGCCATCCGACAGATTCTCGAACTATGCCCCTGGTCTAAGATCCTGTGGAGCACCGACGGCCACTGGTTCCCCGAGACCTATTTGCTAGCAGTGCTTCAGGTCAGGGAGGTCCTGGAGAAGGTCAGCGAATGCCAAGAATGGTCCATCATGTGTGTAGGGGGGCGGCTGGGCTGACTTCAACAGGTCTTATGCGAGTACGCCCGCAAGGGACACATGACCTGGCGAGAGGCAACCCAGCTTGTCAAGGACATCCTCTTCAACAACTCGAACCACGTCTACCACTTGCAGCTTCCCTTCAGCCCCGAGGAAAGCTTCATGAACCCAAGACGACTGTCTGGCCGAAGTGACCTCGACATCCTCGAAGCCTTCTTGGACGGGAAGAAGCCCCCTCAATACCTGCGCATCTGCTGGAACGACATGACGGCCACGCCAAGAGTCCGTGCTGTGCCGATGAGAAAGGTCTTGTCCGTCATGAACGAGGATGGGGACTTCTCACTCAGCATCGCCAAAGCCAGTCTCGGTCTCTTGCAGAATGATCACGTTGTCCCCGGAGCCTCTGGCACCGGAGAATATCGACTGCATCCGGACTTCACATCCCTGCAGGAGGGCCCGCGGGACGGACACATCAGCGTGTTCGGCGACTTCAGAGAGCAGGACGGCTCAGACGTTCCCTTCTGCCCGCGGTCGCTTCTTCAGCGGGTGGTTGAGAACGCCGCCCGCCGAGGACTGACGTTCAGCATCGGCTTCGAGATCGAGCTACTTCTCCTCGAGCGCGTTGACGGTGGTGGCCCCGAGAAATACCGGACACTCCGCAACGACGGGCATGCGTGGTCCACCTCGCGCATGATGGACCACCCCGTCTTCGTCAACGTCATCGAGAAAGCCGTTGCTGAATTGGACTCGCGCGGTATCTATGTTGAACAAATCCATCCCGAAAGCGCTGCCGGCCAGTTCGAGGTCGTTCTCCCGCACACACCACCGTTGGAGGCCGTGGATACCCTCCTCTACGTCCGGGACGTGATTTCTAGCATCGCGCACTCGCAGGGATACCGGATGTCTCTCCATCCCAAGCCCTTCCCAACATCGTGTGGAACCGCTGCCCACGTGCACATGTCCATCAACTCTTCCAATGGATCCAAACCGGAGACGTATTCACCGTTCTATGCCGGCGTCTTAAGCCACCTCCCGGCCATTGCCGCACTTACCTACAGTAATCCCGTCAGCTACGAACGCGTCCAAGACGGCTGCTGGGCCGGTGGAAGATGGGTTACTTGGGGCACCCAAAACCGGGAGACACCGCTGCGCAAGGTCGAGGACAGTCATTGGGAGATCAAGTGCATGGATGGGCTCGCTAACCCGTACCTCGCCCTCGCGGCTATTCTCGGCGCTGGCACATATGGAGTGGTGAACGGTGAGAAGCTGACCTGGGGAGACTGCGAGGTTGATCCTGCGTCCCTGACAGAGAATGATCGCAAAGAGCTAGGTGTAGAGAAGATGCTGCCGGCTGACCTGCCCGAGGCACTCCAAGAGCTGCGCGGAGATGAAGTCATGAACGAGCTTCTGGGAGAAGACCTCATTGAGAGATATGCGACGGTGAAGGAGGAGGAGATGAAAATTCTCGAGAAACTGAGCGACGTTGAGAAACGGCAGTGGGTCTTTGAAAGATACTGAGGGCTCAATGGGCGATGGCTAGAGATAACAGCGGCACTCAGAAGCGGTTTTTTAACAGTCATCCGGGGCAGCAGAAGAGCCTATATCGTGATGCCTTCAGCATCGCCCGTTCCTAACGCGGCACGTAACTAAAGTCAGCTCTAGAACGACCTTATTCCAGGGGTCGTTCCTCTAACTATAGTTATAAATAACTATATTATAACTACTCTTATTATAATAAAATAAGCTCTTTAGTAATTATAAATATAGCTCTATAGGATATTTCTTAAGAATTATAAGCCTAGCTATAACTAGACCTCTAACTTATTATTTTAAAATAAGCTTTTATTATTAAAAGTATATATTAAAACTTCCTCTCTCTTATTCCTTTTTTCTTTTTAATATATATTATCCTTTATTATTCTAAACTCTCTATTTCTAAATAACCTTAATTATAATATCTTATACTAATACTATAATAATATTATACTACCTAATTATATATAAGAATTTTACTACCTAATATATTATAATCTAAGCTAAAGCCTAAGTTATTAAAGTTTAGAAGTATATTAACTTAGATAACTCTAAAGGATCTTTTTACTTAGGTAAGATTTTATTAAAAACCTTAACTCTTAATATATATATTACTAAGTAAAACTAGGATATTAATACTTAGTATCTGTAAGAGAAGAGTATTTATAATTAATATATTACTCTATTTAACTAGGAATCACTAGAAGAGGCTACTTCTAATACTACTTTTAGAATTACTTTTAAGTTTATTACTAGGATATAAATAATAAATAAACTATAACCCCTTTAGCCTCTAGTTACCCTAGTCATAATTAATAAGAATATTATAAGTATATAGGAATAATACCTAGAGTACTTTTATTTACTTATTATATAAGAGTCTAATTAAACCTATAAAAACTAAGAGTTTAAATAGATTAATTATTTAATCATAAAGATTATTACTTATAATATTATTTATTATACTTATATATATAAAACTTCTTATTAAAAGGGATATAACCCTTTATAACCTTATTATTAATCTTAAATATTATTAGACTCTAAGTAAGGCTTATACCCTTATTATTATTTAAGAGGAGTATACCTAAGTCCTAGAGAAAGTAAATAGGAGTATTAATTCTAATACCTAAATTAAGGACTTTAGGGTATTTACCTCTATATTACTTAGCTTAAATTTCTTAAAATAAGTAATATTCTTATTTTAAAAGCTTTTATTTAAGTAATAAGTTATTACTTTATACTTACTAAAGCTAATATAAAAATTATAAATATCTTTAAATAGGAGTAAGTAGGGATACTAGACTCTAATATAAGCTAATATATTAATACATTTAAGAACCTCATATATAAGGATATACTCCACTTAAGACTATAGGGATAAAGCGCTAGGGTCTTTATAATATTAGCTAGCTATTTAGATAAGGCTAACTTATTAAATATTCCTATAACTAGTAACCTATCTAATAGTAAATAATACTTATATAGGTTAAGCTATTAATAGCTAAGCGTTAATTATAACTACTTAGAAGCTACTTTAACTAGATATTACTAGAAGGGCCCCTATATATTATTAATAAATATATAAGTAGCGTAGATCTATAGCTAGTTAAATAATAACTTATACTTTATTGAGTTTTATATTAAACTTACTTATAAGGGCTAGCTATCTATTATACCCTATAAGGGTAAGAGCTTCTAAAATAATAAGGGGGGTAATAAGGGGTTATCTAAGAAGTCTAATATAGCCCTAAGTTACCCTATTAATATAATAGTAATTGCTTTCTATATAGCTCTCTTAAATAAGGTTAGGGATAATATAATGAACTTAGATAAAGAGTACCTAAATATCTTTATAACTCCCTACTTAGGACCTTATATATTATATAAGTTAAAAGTCTTAAATACCTATAGAGGGATATATCTAGTAAATAATAAGACCCTCCTTATCCCCTCCTTAATTAGGTATTATAATAGAGAATAGATTAATTCTAGAATAGTATTATACCTAACTATTATAAAGGGTATATATATTATTAAAAGCGCTCGTAATAGATTAAAGGGTAGAAATATAGAGGACCCTATGCTTTATAATATATGATATATAAAGAACCTTTATATTAATATTATTTCTAAAGCGCTACTTTAGAAGATAGGTCTCTAATATTTAGGGTATAATTATATACTTTACTTTAGAAGCTATAAGAATAGTATTATAATTAAGAAACCTATTAAAAAAGCAAACCTCGCTTTCTTTAAATATAAGCCTTATTCCTTATACTCTATTCTTAAGTAGATCCCCTAAAGTATTAATACTATTGTTAATAATATAAACTATATACTTATAATATATAAGTATACCTCTTTTATAATACTACTAGAGAGGAGTAATAATATAATACTTTAGTACTTTTAAAGTAGCTACCTTAGTCCTAAAGCTCTTAAGTACCTAGTATATACTATTTAGGGGGTAAGAATTAAGGGCCCGATATATCTATAGTACTAATACTATATAGTTATATGCCTTCCGTTAGGAAGGTTAATGCCTTCTATTAGGAAAGTTAATCTTTACCTTTTAGGAAGCTAGGCCTGCCTAAGAAAAAAACCTCTCTTATTACTATTAAACCCCTATATATTAAAAGCTTAAATCTAATTAGTCTTCTAAATCATAAGCTAATTTATCCTACTTTTAGATAAATATAGGTCTAGATAGCTTAGTCTAGTCTATACTACTCTTATTAGCCCTTATTAGGCCTTTATTAATAAGCCCTATATATATAGTAGGGCTCTAGCTAGTAGCTGGTAGGAATAGGTACTTACTAGTATATTTATACCTTTATTTTAAGGTTAGATAGAGTTAGCTATAACTATACCTAGTAGATAAAACTTTAAAATATAATTAAAAGTAATTATTAAGAACTACTTTTAATAATATAGTTATTAAGAATCGCTTTTAATTTGTAAAGGATCTCCTTACTTCTTTTCTTTATAAAATGCCTAGAGACTTTAAGTAATATATAAGCTATAAAGGTAAATAGCTACTCCTTAGTATAGTCTCTAATATACTTACCTTCTACTCTTTACTATCTCTCTTAGTATATATAGCTCTAATAAGAGCAGGAGGTATATAAAAAACTATATATTAAGAAGAGAGTACTATATAAGAAAACTACTAATACTATTTACCTATCTAGTAATTATCCCTATTATATATCCTAATAAGAAAGTCTATTTCTTTAAGTAAATAATAAATACTTACTAGTATGTTAATGCCCTTATGATTATTTAATAGAGTTAGCTATAACTAGACTTAGGAGATAAAACCTTAGAATATAGCGCAAAGCCCGTATTATTAAAAACTACCTTTAAGCTTTCTAGGACCTATTTCCTTATCTTCTTTCTAAGATATTTATAGATTTTAAGTAATATAAAAGCTAGCCCTTATTATGAAAAACTACCTTTAGGCTTTCTAGGACCTATTTACTTATCTTCTTTCTAAGATATTTATAGATTTTAAGTAATATATAAGCTAGCCCTTATTATTAAGTTAGACCTTAAAGTTATCTCTAGAGATATATAGCTTAAGTAAATATAACTTACTAATACTACCTCCTTATAAAGTACCTATAGATTCTAAGTGGTATATAAGCTATAAAATAAAAAGCTATTAATTAGTATAGCTAATAATATACTTATCTCTTATCTCTCTTTACTTCTATTAATATATATAGCTCTAATGCGAGCGGGAGGTATATAAAAAACTATATATTAAAAAGAGAGTATTATATAAGAAGATTACTCCATTATTTACTTATTTAGTAATTATCCCTATAATAAATACTAATAAGAAAGTCTATTTCTTTAACTATAGCTCGCTAGCGCTACTTCTCTATAAGATATCTATAGATTCTAAGTAGTATATAAGCTATAAAAATAAAAAGCTACTTATTAATATAGCTTATAATATACTTACCTCCTATCTCTTATTATCTCTATTAATATATATACTTCTAATAAGTATATGAGCTAGTAGCTAGTAAGAGTAGGTACTTATTAGTATATTTATACCCTTATTAAGGTTAGATAGAGTTAGCTATAACTAGACTTAGTAGATAAAACTTTAAAACATAATATAAAGTAGTTATTAAGAACTACTTTTAATATTTAAAAGATCTCCTTATTTATCTTCTTTATAAGATACTTATAGATTTTAAGTAGTATATAAGCTATAAAAATAAATAGCTACTCCTTAGTATAGCTTATAATATACTTGCTTCCTATCCCTTATTATCTCTATTAGTATATATACCTCTAATAAGGGCGGGAGGTATATAAAAGATAGTATATTAAGAGGAGATTACTATATAAGGAGATTACTATACTATTTATATATATTAAATATTAGATATTATAATTAATATCTTATTAGAAGAGCTAATAGCTAGCGCTCCCTAGCATAGAGAATAGAATATATAGTATTACTAATTAGATTTACTCTACCTATAGCGTAACCTTACTAATAGAAATATTCTCCTTAGAGCTAGCTATAGCTAGCGCTCCCTAGTATACTAAAAAAGTAATTTTAAGACGAATATTAGAAGATAAAGTAATATACCCTTACTATAGAATTATATAGGATCTATTTAACTACCCTAAAGGCTTTAATTAGAACTAGTAGCTCCTTATTATTACGAATAAATATACTAGTTAGCTCTTTACCTTTCTACGTATTAATAAGACCTATAGTAGTATTATACTCGCTCTATATACCTTTAAGTAATAGGTATTTTAATAGAAGGGAATTTCTATTTATAAGATTAGATAAGACGTCGAGAGGTTAGTAATTTTACTTATAAGCTATATAGGATATAAGGATTAGACCCGTATAGAAAGAATAAAAGTTAAAATAACCCCTCTATATATAAAAGAACTAGATAGCAGAGGGGAACGGGCTAGTTAGGAAGTTATAACTTAAATAATTTAAATACTCATTATAGCTAGCTTACATATAGAACTATAGCTAAGATAGTACTAGTAGTAATAACGCTTTATAATATAAGCTTACTTAAGCGCTATAACTAGCGTTCGCTACTATAGATTAAGGAGGAGTAGTTCTACTAGTACTTTTGCTAGTAATAACCTAATAATAGAGCGACCCTAACCCGTAACCTTCACCCTTACTAGGGATATATATATACTTATAGCTACTATATATACCCCCTTAAGAGGAAACGAGAGAGAGGAATTAATAAGAGAGATTTTAAGGTAGTACTATAGGGATATATTAGATACCTAGTAGGATATATTCTAAACGCCTATAACTTATATAAGGTCTAGATCCCTGCGTTATAAATAGTTATTATTATATAGAATATAATATTTAATTAATAGACTTTTTATATAAAGGATAAGGTAAAAGAGGCTATCCTAGAAGATATTATTTATAAGATAGTAGAAGAGATTAAAGAGCCCGTATTATAAGTTAACTTTAAACTTTAGATCCTAGGCGTTATAAATAAGGATAAAGCTATATTAATACTTATAACTAAATAGTTACCTATACTAACCCTTATTCCTATAACTAAGTCTTTAAATAGAAGAATCCTAAACCTTCTAAAGGGATAAGTAGGTTAGAAAGGGGGGTAGCTATTATCCCCTAATCCTATACTAGAGCTAAATAAAAGCCTAGCCCTAATAGATAGAGTAGTAGGTATAATATATATATTAGAAACGAACTATATATATAAAGCTATTAGGGAAGTTAATTCTAAAGGGGAATAGATTAAAAACTATGTTATAATTAAACTACTCCCTACTTTATAAGATATTTCTAAAGTAAGTAAGTATAATAAGAATAAATCTTTAGATAAGAGGCTCTTAGATCTACTAGTATAGCTATACTAGGATAATAAGGAGAGGGCTAATATTAAATAGAGGTCTAACTAGGTATATAACTAGGAGGATTATAGCTAAACTTATAAAAGCTAATAACTATATAATCTACTACCTAGTAACTTATAACTAGGAATAATAGAGAGTAAACCTCTCTCTAGTTACTAGTTCTTATTATAATACTATATAAAGTAGGAGTAGGTATCTAGCTTCTTTAAGACCTTTATACCTAATTAGTGGCCTCTGGCTACTGCATAGTCATTTTACCTGCTCAAGTGCAACAGACCTTCTAACTCCGCGCCTCCTGATAATATATAGCCTTTAGTTATATGATCGTAATTACTAACTACCTTTCCTAACTATAGCTGCACTTATATATGCCTATAGCCTCACGATCTTTAACTTTATATTAATAATAACGTGGTTTTTGATTATTTAAACTATGAAACTGTTGACTTTTCTTCTCGCGTACTACTCGCGCTACTAATACTGCCTCTATTACCGCTTCGTCCGCTAGAAGTCGTTACTATCTTTATAGTCCTCTTATTCGATTATATTAGCTAATGCTTTCGCTATGCTGTTATTAGTAACGCTCTCTCTATTAGTTAGCATAAGCTATACTTACTAATACCTAGGCTACCTAGGCTGCCTCTACCTTAGTAATACGGAGGGCCTGCTTAAAGAAGGGCTACTCTATAGGGTATATAATAACCTACTAAACCTCTACTACTAAGTTTACTTACTTAGCTCTAATACTATTATACCTTATAGAGTCCCCTATAGGGGTATTAAAGTAAGCCCTCTTAAGGGCTATATTAATAATACGCTCTCTATATATAGCGGAGTAGTTAATAAAGGAGCAGGGTTTATTAATTATATTAAAGCTAAACTCTCTAGTAACCCCCTCTATATTATTTATACTAAAAGGTATACCTCGCTTAGGCTTAGCGTATTTATATATAAGGTTTAGTATTAATATAGTTAAGGGATAAGGATAAGAAAGAGGGAGAGGTATAAGGCCCTGCTTATAATAGCAGAGCTTCTTATACTTCTAGCTATAAGAACCTCTTAGGAAAGACCTCTTTAATTAGGAAGTTACCTCTCGTATAGTAGCGTTTACCTTACTAGAAGGTTAACCTTTTAGGTTAAGGAGTTATCTTATATAGTAGCTTTTACCTTATTAGAAGGTTTAGTAAGAGCGTTGCTATAAGAGCCTTAGTAGCCCGTTTAGCTCTAATATAATTAGCCCTAGTATAGCGCGCGTCTAACTTTATGCGACGGTTTGCTTATAAGTAGTAGGAATATATAGGGTTCCTATATTATTTTACTTAACTAGTAGAGGGTATAGGTTAAAATACTTATATAGTATTTCCCGAATTATACTTATAAACTAGGTGAATTTGTTATAGTCTTTTTGCGAAGGGGCTGCGGCGTAATTCCGAACTTAATACCTAATTAGTAAAACGCCTTCTTAGAAGCTAGTATAGGGTATTATATACTCTATAGCTATATTTATACTACTATTTATAATATAAAGCCTACTTATATAACTATAATAATCTATAAATATCTTACTACTAATAACCTTACTAAGCTACCTCGCTAATACGGTCCACGTAGTAGGCGGAAAATATAGGTGACAATTCTATATATTTCAAAGGCTTTCTCCTTGAAGGCGATAAGCCCTTTCATAAGGGTTTATTGTATTTAGGTAAGTTTATCTTATTTAGGTACGTTTAACGCGCTATATATATTAGGCGCCCTTAGGCGGGATAACTATGCTAAGCGCGTTTAGTATTAATTACTTATATAAGAAGAGAGAGGCGTTAATGATAATATATAATATAAAATTTAATCTATACCTCCTATTATAATAATATGCTAATAGTTAGAGCTATGCTATTATATATAAATAGCCTTAAGTAACCCTGCTTCCTTTCTATTCTATATATTTTATTCTATTTAGCTTTAGGCTAAGGGAGTCTTAGGCATAGTATTAGCTATCTTTAGGAGGTTAGGGTAATCCTTATCCTCGTTATTAATAATCTCTTTAGCTATAGCTAGGAGTTAGTCTATACTAATATTATAAGTAGTAGCTAGTTAGGTATTATCTTAGTATAGCTCTAGGAACTAGTAGTAAGATTCGTTACTAACTTTAGGGTATAACTTAGTAATACTATTATCTTTAATTTTAGCGATTAAGGCTATAATAGAGGTAATGTTTGCGCAAATGCCTTAAAGGTCTATAGCGTTTTTATATTAGAAGTTAGCTATATCTATAGCCTTAGGGTTATTAATATTTAAAAGGGTATAAATAGTGCTAGCGTTATTACTATTAACTATAGCCTAGCTAATATACGCATTATCCTTAGTATATATATTAGGAAACTTACATCATAGTATCTACTTAATAATAAAGAATAGTAATATAGCGCTAAACTCCGGGTTATTTATAATTCGTTTAGTTATAAATAAGTTAAGGGCGTAGATATATATATATAGACTAAGGATAATTATACTATTCTAAATAAGGGTATATAGGGTAAGGCGTTTAGTATAACAGGTAGTAATAGTATTAGTTATATTAAAGGAGTAGATATACTAAAGGTATATATTAATTACCTCCTAAGCGTTTAGGAACTTTATATAGGAATAGGTAAGGTAGTAGAAGCTAGCAATATAAGTATAGGACTACTAGTTAGTAATAATAATCTTCTTAATACTAGAGGTAGTATTAGGCGTCTTAGTAGCGCTAGGTATATTAGAGGTATTAAAGGGGCTAATATTAGAGGAAGGGTTAATATTAGGGTAATTATCTAGACTTGTAGCTAATACTATATACTTAGTAGATACCTTAGCTATAAGGTATTATTTAGGGCTAAGGAAGCCTAGGCTCTCTTATATTAATCCCTTAGGGATAGTTACTATAATAAACTTAAACGTATTAGTAGCTAACTTAATAAATTAGCCTAAGCTAAGAGTAATAGCGCTAGCGTTAGTAATATAACCGTTAGAGAGCGCTATAGTTAGAGCGATCTAGGTTTCCTTATATTTAATAAATAGGATAGAGATATAGCTAATATATTTACTATAGGCTTATATCTCTTTAATAGCCTAAATAGTATTTATTATCTTAGGGGTGCTAATACTAGGGGCTTACTTCTTAAGAGTAGCTATCTTATTAGTTTTATTCTAAGCAATAGGAGTTAATCTAGTCCTAGTTATATTAATATTAGTTAATAGTTAAGGTTTAATATACTTAGTAGTATTAGTAGCTTAGTTATATTAGCTAGTATTAAGGGATTATTTAGGCTAAGTAGCTTTATTAGGTTTATTAGCTTAATTACGTTTAGTAGTAATAGGTTTATTATCTCTACTTAAGGCCTCTCTAGACTTAATAGAAATAGGCGAGCTAGTAGTATTAATAGTATAATATAGGTTATATTTAAGGGAGTTCTATATAATATTATAGAGAAATAGCTACTTAAGGTTTAAGATAGTATTAGGAAATTAGTAATAGAACTTAATTTAGTTTATAAATAGTAGTTAAGTAACGAGGTATATATTAGTATCTAGGTAAATATCAAATAGGGCACTAGAAATATTATAACTAGTTTTATAATATTAGGTCTCTTAGTTAAGGGTATACTTAAAGATTTCTTAGTTATAAATATAATATCCTAGCTTTCTACGAGGGATCTTAATATTAAGTAGGTAGTAATAGATATAGTTAAGGGTAATATACTTAGCGTCTTTATATTGAGAGTATTATCTATTTATAGTAAAGTAGTACCTAGGTATATATAATATAGGTTACTCTAGTAGCGCTAAGCGTATAATAATATAGAGCGTTAGTAAGGGTCCTTAATATCTAGAAGAGGATAATAGTAATAAAGTAAGATATATAAGTATAATAATAATAGAGTAATAGGGTTAAAGGTATTAATACTCTTCTATAAAATATATATATAGAGGGAAAAATATACTTAATACTGAGCGGGTAAAAGTAGTAGTAATAACTAGTAGGGTTACTTAGTAATATAAATTTATTTTATATATATATACTTAAGCGCTAAGTTTTCTTATTAGTTAAATAAGAGTAGGGATTAACCTTTTAGTAAGGAGGGTAGTTATATTTATAAAGGTTCTTATAGTACTAAGAGTAGAAGGTATTTACGAAGGAAGGCGCGATAGATATAGTTATCTTTACTAATAAGCTAGATATAAATATTACTATTATTAGAGTAAAGCCCTTAGATATACTAAGCGTACTAAATATCTTGATTTTATAATAAGGCTTTAGTTATAATACTCTTTCTAGTCTACCTATCTATTTAAAGCGCCTTAAGTAGTAAGTTACTTATTTATAATATATGTCTTATTATTCTACTAGGTTTTTCTAAAGCCTTCCTCTTAAGCGCCTTAGTAGTCTTTTACTAGGCTCTAATATTAGTTTAATACCCTATTTAGTAGGTCTTTAAGCTTATACTTACTTATAGAGCTATTCTATATCTTATTCCTTGCTTTTAAATATAGTAATAAGTTTATCTATATTTATAATATCTTTATCTATCTAAATAATATATATTAATAAGTAATCTTTTTATTTAACTAGATATTATACCTTTCCTCGCGCGAGGGTTTATTTCTTAAGAATATTCTTAATTTTGAAATACTTATATATTTTAAGCTAATAAATATTATTATCTTCCTTAATATTAACTAGACCTTAGTAGGTATTTTAATAGTTAAATAGGTTATTACTAGAGGCTAGTACTAATATAAGCTAGATAATAGATATAACTAGGTAAATATTTATATTAAGTATAATATCGAGGCGGTATACTATCTTACGAATATATTTAAGAACCTTAAATAGAATATCTTAGTAGCTATACTTTAGGTTTAGCTATCTTAGTAGGTAATATCTTAATCCTATCTTAAGGTATACCTAGTTACCTAGCTTAAAAGTAATAAAATAATGTTTTTATTATACGATTCCTTTATATATAGCTAGGCTATAGTAATTAAAATTTTTACTTCCTCCTAGAAGATCTTGCGGTTTATTTTAGGATTATTATTACCTAAGATATTTAATATATTATTAGTATTCCTATTATATAGGATATAGTTTAGTTAATAACTAATAACTTATAAGTAGGCGTTATTAAGGTTATATTAAAAGCTTAGTAGTAATATTACCTAGTTATTATTAACGAGGTTAAGAAAGTAATAAATAGCTAGTTTAATAGTTTAGTTTTTATATTCTAAAATACTATTAGTTTAAGGATAATATACTATTAAGAATCTTAACTTAGTATATAATTTAGCCTATAATATAGTTTAAAACTTTAATAAGAACTTCTAGTTATAATTAGATATAATAGCTTTCAGGATTCCCTAGTTACTATATTAGAGGTTATAAAGAAGGAGGCGTCCCTAGATCTTAATAATATATATTAAGTAACCCAGGATAAGAAGTATTACTTTAGAGAACTTATTAGTTATAGTAAGTATAGTATCGAGTAGTGGGAAGTTCTCTATTTTATAGCTTAAATATTATAAAGGTATTTTAGGAAGTCTAATAATAAGGTCTATAGTAACTATATAGAAGTGAATAGCTAGTATTAAGATTAGCTATATCGCGCTAAGTAGTAGTTAACGTTCTATATTTATTATTCCGTATTATAGGTAGTTAGCTATATAGTTATTAACGTATTATTTAAGACGTAGTATATAAAAGTATTTATTAATAGCTCTCTATGTTTATTGCTTATTAAAGTAATAGTAGTTATTATAAGCTTTTTTAATAAGCGGCGTTACTAACTCTTTTTTTAGGATATAGAGCCTTTATTTATTAGTATAAGGGTTAATATAGTAAAGGAGACTATTATATATAACGAAGTTAAGGTCTATATTATCTACCTTTTTATAGAGTATTTTATATACTCTGCTCTAGGATTTAGAATTAGTATATAATTAGATAAGCTTAGTCTTAAAGTTATTATTAAGGGATACCTCTATTATAAAGTTAATACCTATTAGTATATTATCCTATATCTTATTAAGATCCCTAATATCTTTAATAGGGATTTCTATTATAAATAGGCGTAATAACGCGTTCGCTATAATATTTAATATTCTAGGGATATAGTAATATACTAGGGAGAACTAGCTAAGATATTCTAATAATAATATAAGTTATAAATTAGACCTTATCTTATCCTCTAACTATAGCGATATTTATTTAATAATATTATATATTACTAAATAGTTAGTAAGTATTATTATAGGGTTCTATCTTAATAAATATAATATTAGCTAATAATTTTTGATTGCTTATACTAGGTAAGTAACTTTAAGTTTAGTAGGCTAATATTTCTATTTAGCTTAGTTAAGGGGCTTACTAATATAAGTAATTAGATATATATTAGTATACTTAATAGAGTTATAAGGTTTTTATTTGATATTATTAGCTAGCTAGAAGATTAGCATAGAGTATTTATATTCCTTTAATACGTTAAGTTATATAAATAACTACTTATTAGGGTTCTAATAGAATAAGGTATTATCTGCTATTAATATATCCTTAATATTATTAAAGCTAGCTACTTCTTCTAGCATAGGTTTAAAACTTATCTTTTAATAAAAGACCTTTCTTATAGCGCCTTTATCCTTCCCTTAAGCTTAGGCTTAGGTAAGTAATATTATTTTATATTATTAGAGCGGTTAAATATAATAACTATAGCGTAGTATTATATATTATAGAAAACTAGTTATACCTATCTCGTATTTAAGCTAGCGGAGGTTATAAGGGTACTTAATCTTCTTAATAATATTAATATAACCTTAAGTATTTAATAGTTTAAATATTTTAATAGTAAAGCTAAGTAGCTTAATAGAAGGGTATTTAATAAATAACCTCTTTTTTAAAAGCGAGAGTCTAATATTAGTAAAGAGTTTAAGAATCGCGTTAAGGTGCTTAAGGTAAGTATTAAGGTCCTTTAAGGTAATAATAATATTATTAATAAACGTATAGGTATATTCCTTATATAGGTATAGGAGTCTATCTATAACATATTAAGTATAAGCAGGCGAATTATAGAATCCTATAAGTGCTATCTTGAAGTATTCTTATCTCTGGTAGCTAATTATAATAAATTAATCTTAATATTCCTTCTTAATAGGAGATTAATAGAAGAAGGATTAAGTATTAATTATAATAATCTATAGTTTATTATAAAGGCGTTTAATAACGTCTTATTATAATAATATACGGTATATATTAGGGATTATAGCTTTATTAAGAGCATATAGGTCTATAAATATCTAACCTTTATACTTACTATTTATAATTCGCTATATAGCGAATATAAGGGCTCTAAATAGTATAGGTCTAGAGTTACTCTATTCTATCTAGTTTTAAATATAAAGCTTATTTAGGGTTTTATTAATAAGTTTCTTATTCTCTTTATTAATAGGATAAGGTTATTATCTAATATTTATATTCTAATATCCTTTAATAAGTTTAACCTTAAGGTATTAATCTTCTGGAAGGTTAATTAATCCTTAGTCCTTCTAGATAGCAGGGTAATATAATATAACCTCTTTAAGGTATTAAATAGCTTTAGCGTCTTAGTTATAGATATATATACCTTTCTTAGTAATAACTACTAGTAGGTTTTTAGGCTTAGGTATACTTATCTTACTATTTAGGTTAATATTCCCCTTATAGATATCTCTACGATTTGGCGTTATATTATCCTTTATTAGCCCTTAGTTAGCAAGCGCTTCCTTATTAGTTAGGTTAGAGATCTCTACTTATTTATTAACTAATAGTTCTAGTAGCTAAATAAGTATTATAAGCTTACGATCTAAAAGGTTAAAAATAGCATAATACGTTAGATCCTTATATAATAATATTAAAAAGCTATTTATAGTTAATTACAAGTTTTTAGCTTAAGGTATCTATTAGACTTAAAGGGCGCTAGGGTTCTAAGTTTAGTACCTTATTTAATTTTTAATAGGTAAGGAGCGTTATTAATAATAGGAACGAGTAGTAAATTACCTATAAATATATATATATATATCCTTCGTGCTTTAGGCTAAATATAAGGGACTCTATTTTACTACTAATATATTAATTTAAATAATAGAGCGATTATATAGCGTAATAGTTATATTTCTAGTAGTATATATATTATAAACTTTTAAAGGGACTTTTAAGTAGATCTAAGAAGGAATTTAAATATTATTATAAGATATAATCTAGATATATAATTCAAAGTTTAGGATATTAAGCCTATTAGGTATATTAAAGTCTTATGTTATAGGTAGACTAGTATTTAAATAAGGGATAAGCTATATACCTATATAGAGCTTAGTAGTTATTATATAACTATTAGGTTATTATCCTTATATAAGAATTAAGAAGGTTACTTAGGCGATAGTCTTAAGGCTTCTAATATCTTAGAGCTTAAATACCTTAGGTTCTCTTAAGAGGGTATAGAACTACTATAGGTAGGCTTTACTTATAACTAAGCGGTCTACGCTAGTATTAACGCAGACTACGATTAGTAGTCTATTATAATAGCCTTAGATAATGATCTTAGTATATATATAATAGTATAAATATATAACTATATATTACTATAGCTTAATAGGACTAATAAGCGTTACGTTTAGCTAAGGGGATAGAAGGGTCTAATATAAGAAAATACCCTTAAAGTTAGTATATAGCTTAGCGTTATAAAGGTATATTTTATAAGAGTAGATTCTAGGGTCCTTAAGGAGCGAATTCTAGAATAAGTTAATATTACAAATAGGGTACTTATCCTTATATCTAGGGATATAACCTAGAGAGTAGTTATAATAATAAATAGGTTAAGTAACTAGGTTAATATACTCAGGATCGTCTTCCTATTACTCTTAGTTATCCTTATTATTAGCGCTAATAACTAAGCTTTCTTTATATAACTCTAAATCCTCGCTAGCCTTAATATACTAGATATAGTTAAAGTCGCCCTTATCTAACGAAGTATATACTTCCTCTTCTACTTACTTATAACTAGTCCCCTTTACTATATATACTCAAGGGTGGCTAGGTAGTTAAGGATATTAAATATATTAACTAAGCTATTCGTATTAGTATTTAGGCTTTTATTATTAATTAAACTGAATTTCCTTGCGAGAGGAGCTTAATAAGGGTTTAATAATAATATTAGTAGCTTACCTTATAGGTCTTAATAGTAATATACTAGATATAGTCTCTTTTAGGTTTATATAGTATAGGTAACGAGTAGTAGTAGTATAGCCTATTTTTAAGGTCTCCTTTAGTAATAATCGCATCGCTATAGCTCCTATATAGGTTATCTTAATAAATAGTTAGATTAATACTCGCTAGGATCCTTTAGTAACTATTCGATACTAGCTAGGGACTATCTTCTATAAGCTTGTGATAAACTTATTATAGTTTATATTACTAGTTAGCTAAGGAATACTAATAACTAGTTCTATTTCTATCTTATTATATATAATAGTTAATACCTTAGATTTGCTCTCTTTAGTATCCTTATAAAGTTAAGTAACCTTAGTTATCTAGTATTAAATATTATATTAATTATATATATTATATAGAGTATACCTCTCTTTTATTAAATATGCTTTAGTAATTTTATATAGTAAATAAAAATATTTAAGTAATAACTCTTTCTAATAGTCTAATCTATAGTTAGGGTCCTTAGGTTTTACCTTCTTATCTAATATTAGATTAGTATAATACTAGTCCGAGGTATATCTTAATAAGGTTTAATAAAGGTTAAGAGTAGCTATAGCTAGGTTCCTATTATCTAACTTAATATAGCTATTAATAGTATTAATAAAATAGTATATATTCTATTAGATAGTCTTTAAACTACTATTAATATATATCATATTAACTTCGTTATTATATAAAAGCGGATCGAATAACTTAATTATATTAGTCTTAAAATAAGGGGTACTAGCCTAGGTTCTATAACTAATATACTAGCTATTACCTATACTACCTCTTCTTTATTTATAGAGAGAAGGAATATAAGAAAGCTATAGCTAACTAAGAACCTATTAGAGTTAGATAATAATTTAATAATATCTCTTAGCCTAGCTAGTAATTAAGGGTATTAATTACCTTAGCTATTACTACTATTATAGCTAGGGCTTTCTCCTTTATTATTTTAGCCCTCGGGGTTACTATTATTACCTCTATTACTAGGATCTCTAGGTAGTATAAGTAGTAATAATAGTAGAGGAGCGTCCGCTATATATTTAATATCCTAATTATATCCTTTGCTTTTATTAAGGTTTAATAATCTAGCTTCTAGTTCTTAGGCGCCTATCTTACTATATTACTTACCCTAGCTATAAGTACTAGGGTAACCCTATAAGTTACTTAGCTTAGATATAAGAGGGCTACCTAGTCCTTTACCTTAAGTTAGGAATAAAGCGCTTAATATATCTTTACTTTCTATAAATAATATCTAGAATATATTTAGGCTTAGCTTTAGTATTAATATAATAATTATATCCTTTAATATAGGTTTAAGAGATAGGAGTTATAGAATATTTATAAAACTTTATCTAAACTTATAATATTCTTCTAGAGTTAATAGGAGTGCTAAAAAGGCTTTAGGAATTATTATTATATTAAGCTTAGATATAGGTTTTAGGACTTCTAGCTTATCTATAGCTTTAGCTCTTAGGGTCTTATAGCCTTCCCTCTTTTTATTCTCTTTAAAAGGGAGCGTTAGGTCTAGCGTCTAGCCCTATTTAGTCTCTATCTTAATATATTAATTATAATAAGGGAGGTTAAGGTAATATTACTATTTAATAGTATTAGTAAATAGTTATAGGTTAGTTATTTATACCTATAGGACCTTACCTTAAATATATTAAGCAGTCTTATATACTTCCCTATATAGTAGTAACTTTTAAATATATTTATAGTAGTTTACTATATATTATTTAAAGTTCTCATAAGTAATAGCTATAATACTTACTTTTATAGCTAACCTAAGGAGGGTATACTTAGTCTAGGTAAGTAGTATATAGAACTTATTAGGGTATTACTTAAGTATTACTATAAAGCTTATAATAATTAAATAGTTAATAGGTTCTAGAAGGTTAGACTTAAGACCTTCTTTAACCTTATAATTAGAAAGTAGCTTATAGGGTATTATTATTAGAGAGGTTTATTATCTCTTTAGGATATTCCTTAGTTAAGGAAATCTTTAAAGTTTAATATCGCTTAGGGATATCTCCTAGTTAAGAGAAATAGTAAAAGGTTAATACCTAATTAAGGGAAAGGGGGAGTTTAGAAGCTTTTAATAATATATAATACCTATAAGTATTTAACTATTAAGATACTACTTTATATAAACTTAATAGGGTTAGCTATCCGCATAGTTAAGTGCCTTCCTTAATTATAAGAGATATCCTTAGTTATAAGGGGATATAGCTAACTATTAAGGTTATATTACTAATTAATATAGTCTATATAGTAGGCGGAAAATATAGGTAAAAATTCTATATATTTTAAAGTCTTTCTTCTTAAAGGTAATAAGCCCTTTTATAAGGATTGATTGCGTTTAGGTAAGTTTATCTCGTTTAGGTACGTTTAATGCGCTATACGCGTTAGGCGCCCTTGGGCGGGATGACTGCGCTAAGCGCGTTTATTATCACTCACTTATAGAAGGAACTTTTAAACCTCCTATAAGCGCTCTAAACTCGCTTTAAAGAAGTAGCTAAAGTTAAAATAAATAAATTATAATAGATAGATATATAGCGCGTTATTAGTTAAGGGATAATAATGAAGAAACTAATCCCTTTAAAGGAGGTATTTACATATAAGTTTAATAAGAATAATATCCTAATTAATATAAAATAAGCATTTATATTTAGAGCGATTAGTAAGAAAAGTCGCCCCTTAAATAGATTTATATAATAACCCTCGCTACTTATACCTTTAGAGTAGTAATAGTAATTACTATATGATTTAACCTTAAGGTTAAATATTTTAATATTATTAATATATTCCTAAATACCTCCTAGGACCTAAATAAAGACCCTATTACTTATAAATTACTAGATAGTTTCAAGTAGCTTAAAAAGTATATTAAACTATACTATACGCTCTATAGGCTAAGGGATATATTACTACTCTAGTGTAAGGGGCTCTCCTTAACCCTTTAGCGCCTAGGCCTTATGCTTATAAATAAAGACCTATACCTCTTCTAGTTAACTAATGAGAAGGTTCTCATTACCTTCTATATAAATAACTTCCTTATCCTATTTTATAAGGACTATAAAGAAGTAATATAAAGAGTAAGAATTACTAGCTTAAAAGAAGTATATAAGTTAGAGAAATAGGGCTTAGTTAAGTACTATTCTAAAATCAGAGTTATTTATAACTAAGCTATATAAAAGATATACCTTTCCTATAACTAATATATTAAGTAGGTTATAAAAAGATTTAATTTACTTAACTTAAGAGCGCTAATAACCCCCCTTCTAAACCTACCACTCCTAAAAAGTAAAATAATAATAGTATTATTAGAGGTAAAGAGTTTCTAAGGGAAGATTAGCTCTATACTCTATATTACTATTATAATTTAACCTAGTATTACTTTTATATATTCCCTATTCTTAAGATTCCTAATAAACCCTACTCCTTATTATTGTATTATTACTAACTAAGTCATATAATATTTATATCATACTTATTACCATATAATATGCTTTAATAACTTAGGGGGTAAGTAAGTACTACTAAGTATAAGTAATACTTTATTTATAGATAATAAGGAGATATAGAAGTTATCTTAAGAGTATATAATCTCGCCCTTTAGAGGACTAATTTGAAAGCTACTTAATAAGCTATAATTATAATATTCATAATAGAAGTAAAGCTTCTAAGCCTTAAATATATAGCTAAGGAAACTATTACTCTTTAGAAGCTATTTAAGGATATTACTCTTAGGCTTAGTAATATTTAGAAGATTTACTATAATAACTAATAAATAATTTATCTTATAATAAGTAAAAAGGAATAGATCTTAACTAAGCTATAGTATATTAATATTTAGAATTTAGAGCTATGATAAGAATATACTTAAGGATTATCTAGTATAGTATATATACCAATAAATAATATACTAGCTAATAGTCTTATAAAGATTCTTAACTATAAGAAGTTTAAATAGTTGTATTTACTTCTTAATTTAAAAGATATATAGAGAATAATTATAATAAATAAGGGATACTCTAATTAAGTAAAAGAGGGCTAGTAGCGCCTAAGTTTTGAATAATTTATAGCTTACTAGCTAGAGAGCTTAAAGTTACTCTTATAATAGTAAAAGAATATAACTTACTCTAAAGGGCTACCTTAAAACACTAATTTTCTACTACTAGGATAGGATGAGATAGACTTAGCTGCGTAGCTTTCGAAAGGTCCCCTTAGCGCACGGACCTATTATAGGAAGACTAAGGAGTAGAGCGTAAAGGAGAGGAGTAGAGCGTAAAGGAGAGGAGTATAGCGGACTTTAGTATTATTTATATATTATTTATATATTATTATAATAAGTACCTTAATAATCCTATATCTCGTTTTCTAGTATTTTCTTAGCTAGTCCGCGCCTAATTTAGATATTCTCTTTTAATTAGGTCTGCGAATTATTTTATATATCTTTTAAGCCTATTTTTAATATTCTTACCTATTTTAAGTAGAGTTATATTATTTATTATCTTTCTAGTTTCTATTAGTTCTAGCCCTTTTTAATAATACCTAGAGGCAGACTTTTTTACTCTTTTTAATAGCCTTTATAAGCTTCTTAGAGAGTTAGGTGCCTTCGCTACGTCTATATATCCCCGCTATTAAGATATATATATATATATATATCATTAATCTACTTTAAATATCATAATAGCTTAAAAAATCTATAAATAACGAATAATAACGATATAATTAATAATAAAACGTAGTTTAAAAGAGAGGAAGATATTTATAGACCTACTTTAGTTCTAAGGGAATAGTAATAGCTATACTTCTTTATAGACTTAAGGTAGGAACGACGTAGACCCTGAAATCCTCCCTTTCTCTCTTTTTATATTATTAGTAGGTTCTAGCGAGTATATCCCTTTCCTTACCCCTTATATATTATTATAACTATTATTATTTAACTAGTGAGTTATAGCTAAGGTAGCTAGGATAGCTATATATAATACTAATATAGAGATTAGTAGTCTTACTAAGCTAATAAGTATAGCGAGATTAACTAGATTAATAACTAGAGACTAACGAACCCCTTATTATTATAGCCCTAAGTACTAAGAGCAACGTGCTAACTTTTAAGAGATATTAATATAATAAAGCTATAAATTCTTCTAAGATAAGAGCGTTATTAGGAAAACCCTTCTATATTAAGTAATAAGACTTAAAGTAGATCTATAAGAGCTTAGAGTAATAAGATCGAGGTTACTAGACCTTTCCTATATCTATTTAGTTATTTAGTTTATACTATTTCCTTTTTTATTTTATCTAAAAGAAGTTATACCTACTTATTTTATCTTTCTATTTAAAAGATAGTATAATAATAACTTTATTTTATTATCTATAATACTCTATTACTTTAACTATATAATATTAACTTTAATATTTATAAACCTATAAGTATTATATCTTCTTCTTCCTTAGCTAACTTCGATACTAGATCCTCTTCTAATAAGGGGAAATAGCCTAAAGAGAGATTTACTAGAGCTTTATTTAGCGAGATATAACCTTATACTATAGGATAGCTAGCCTCTAATAATAATATAAATAGATCTATAAATCCTACCTTAGGGATAGGGGTAACGCCCTTAAGCACTCTATATTCCTCTAAAGGAAGTTATACTAATTAGGATATTATAGCTCTTATTAATCTCCTTATAAGACGCCCTATTATTATAATAATAACTCCCTATTTAACTAGAGCGCCTGAGTTTATTAGTACTAATATCTTAGACTTTATTACTAACTATAAGAGCCTTTTAAAGCTTTATTATAAGACTAATAATAATATAAAGAATAAGGTCTATATATATAGCTCTAGTAACTATTAAGATATAGTTAAATCTTATATTAATAAAGCTAAGACCTAGAAGGAAGCTAAGGAGAAACCTCTATATTAGTTCGGATTTATAGACCCAAAGTGGCCTCTGGCTACTGCATAGTGATTTTACCTGCTTAAGTGCAATGGACCTTCTAACTCCGCGCCTCCTGACAATACATAGCCTTCGGTCACGTGATCTTGCTGACTACCTTTCCTAACCACGAGCTCTCGCGTGTTGTTAGCGTTGAAGGGCGTGCCTCGCGCGGGCTTAGCGTTTTTATATACAGGGTCTAGTGCTAATATAGTTAAGGGATAAGGATAAGGAAGAGGGAGAGGTATAAAGCCCTGCTTATAGTAGCAGAGCTTCTTATACTTCTAGCTATAAGAACCTCTTAGGAAAGACCTCTTTAATTAAGGAGCTACCTCTTATATAGTAGTATTTATAATACCTTTAGTACCTTATTAAAAAGTTAACTTTTTAGGTTAAGGAGTTATTTTATATAGTAGCTTTTATTTTTAATACCTTACTAGAAGGTTAACCTTTTAGGTTAAGGAGTTATCTTATATAGTAGCTTTTATAGTACCTTACTAGAAGGTTTAGCGAGGGTATTTCTAAGCTATAAGAGCCTTAGTAGCCTATTTAGCTCTAATATAATTAGCCCTAGTATAGCACGCATCCGACTTTATATAGTAATATTTAGAGGGGTTACTTATAAATAGTAGGAATATATAGGGTTCTTATATTATTTTCCTTACCTAGTAGAGGGTATAAGTTAAAATACCTATATAGTATTTCCTAAATTATACCTGCGAACTAGGTGAATTTATTATAGTCTTTTTGCGAAGGGGCTGCGGCGTAATTCCGAACTCAATAGACCTAAAGTCTTATTAGGACCTTAATAAGGACCTTTAGAACCTAGTTATAGGATCTTATATTAAAAATAATAACCCTTCCTAGGTTATAGTATTAATTACTACTATTTAATAGCTTTAATAGAGAGCTATATAGTATAGGGTTTAAAACTTATTAATACTAAGCTTATTTATATTACTTATTACTACTTTTTAAAGAGAGCTATAAGGGCTATAGCCTAGAGTCTTAGCTACTAGCTTATTAAGGTTATTTTAAAGCAGTAGGCTATAATAGAAGACGCTCTAATTAATTAATCTACTACCTACTAGGAACTTTAGTAGTTATCTAGCCTTATTAAGCCTAAACTAATAATAACGCTTTAAGTCCCTATAAAGATAATTCTAATAAGGTAGAAGGCTAAAGCTAAGGAACCCTCTATAGCCTAGATTACTAGCTTAACTATTAACTCTCTTATAGAAAACTTTAAGGCCCTAAATATTAATAGGGCTAATTATAAGATAGATATCTTAACTCTTATAAAGAGAGTTACTAGCTAAGGAGATAATACTTTTAATCTAAATACTATAAAAGCTACTAAACCTTATAAATAATAACCTTAGGATTATTTATAAACTTAATACTAATAATAGTAATATTCTTATCTATAAGCTAGATATAGAGACTATTAAGGAGGATATTAGTAATACTAGGGATTTAAAAGAGGTAGAGTAAGAGGAGGTTATAGAGGCTTCTAATAAAATAGGCTACTATAATACGTGCCTTTCTAGGCTATAGGGACCTGCTAGTTTTATAGCGCTATTAACTATATTATTATTAGCTATATTAAGTATCTTAAAGCTAGCTAGAATAGGGCTTACTACTATATATCACCCTACTACTTTATTAGTACCCTAGATATAAATACTAAGGTTAAGACGGGTATTATTAATAAAGGCTATAGCTATAAGTTAATAGATAGCTAGATAGTTCTAAAGTAGATCCTAATTAATAAGAAGACTTTTATATATTATATAATTACTATAAGTAAGTTAGTAAGGGAATAGTAGCTAAAGCTTTTAGAGGAGATTGCGAGGGTTATTAGTTATAATAAGGCACGCCCTAAACTATTTATTAGCTTTATAAATTTATTAAATAATACTACCTGATTATACGACTTTATAAATACTATATTCTTTAGCTTTAAGCTAAAGAATTAGTATATTAACCTAGTAGAGGATATCGCTACTATAGAAAGAGGGAAAGCTAGAGGTTATTATATATAACCTTATAATACTTATTATCGCTAGTTTTCTTAAATAGTAGACCTACTCTTAATTTAAGACCCTCCTATTTAAATTACTTAGAGAGTTATAGAGCTATTAAATAATAAGGAGGAAGCTAAAGACGCTATACTACTAAATACCCCTAAGGAATAAGTTAAGTATAAGAGACTGGCTTCCGGTAGCTAGCCTATATAAGCGCATGTGTGGTGCATTCCGGCACGAAGTGCGCGGAATAGCGGATCTTTTGCGCATATAGCGTAATAGGTTATTATATCGCTACAGTATACTACCCGAAGCGTTATAATTTTCTACGCACTTCGTGGGTCTTCTGGACTTAGCCCTTTTAGCTATATAGAGGTTAGTAGTTCAAATCCCGCTAAGTACTTACTACGGCGTGATAATAGCAGATAAGTAGCGTATAGTATACTTAGGCTATATACTAGCGTAGTCCTAAGTTAGGCTTAGAGGGTGCGTACGTAGCGACGTTAGTTATATAGACCTCGGGGTCTATATATACTTATCTGTCTTATCTCTACGCTTAAGGGACTAAGCGCTTAGAGTAGGGGGTAATTATAAGAGACTAGCTTCTAGTAGATAGCCCATATAAGCGCATATGTAGTGCATTCCGGCACGAAGTGCGCGGAATAGCGGATCTTTTGCGCATGTGGCGCAATAGGTTATTGCATCGCTACGGCACACCACCCGAAGCGTTATATTAAGTAGTAAAAGTAGGATAAACAAGATAAGCCTAAGATTTAATATAGTAATTTATAGACTAGCTATACTCTTACTCTAGAGCTATATAGTAAGAGAGTAAATAAGAAGATAGCTATCCCTAAAGCCTTCTTTTATTAGAACTAGCTAGATTAGAATAGAATAGTCTATAATACTACTAAAGCTATAATTAATAAGTATAAGAATAGATATAACTTAAAAATATAGGAGGTCTTCGTTCTTATTAAAATAATACTTCTAAATTAATTTAATAAAATAGGAGCTAGTAATAAGTAGCTATAGGAATAAATACATCGATAGAATTATAATAAGAATTATTCTAAAGGCTAAGCGACTTCTATAGCTATCTCTATAGATACTCCTAAGGAGTTATAAACTAAAGTAATTTAATTTAACTACTATATAATTAATCCTATCTTTAAAATAGGTATTTTTAATAGAAGATTAGGATTTTATATTACTTCTACTACTAAGGTATATTACTATCCTAGAGTTTATTATAACCTACTAGTAGATTACTATTACCCTTTATAGCCCTGCGAATATACTAATTAGAGGGATTATTAATAGTAGCTCTGCTATTAACCTTATTAGTAAAAGTTCTATTAGGCGCCTAGGCTTATAGAGTAATATAGTTAAGGTAAATATAGGAATCTTTAGGATTACTAATAGAGAGCAGAGGACCTAATTTATAAGTATAATTATAAATAATATTTATATTAATAGTAATTAGATTTAAGATATTAGCTTTTTTATTTTCCCTAAAAATACTTATAATAAAGACCTAGTACTAGGAGCTCTATTTATCTTAAAGACTTAAATAATATAAGATTATATATAAAATTAAATTATAGGAGTCCTTTAGTCTAGGAATATTAAGATTAATATCCCGCTATTATTTTATATAAGAGACTTAACTACTCGCTTCTTAGAAATTAATACTAAGATAGATTACTTTATTTCTTCTTAGTATTAATATACTCTCTTATCTCCTATAGAGGAGGGGAAATAGAGGCTATTACTAATAGGCCTTATATAATAATAAGCTTAGACTTTATAAGAGATAATTAATAAATTAATAACGCTAAGAATAAGGAAGAGCTAGATATAACACTAGGGAGTATAAGGATATACTAGGATATTAAGGTAATTTAATACGCTTTTAAAAGCTCTTATAACCTACTAGATAAAGTTAAGTAATATTTAGACCTAGATAAGGAAGTTATTACTATTTATAAAGAGTCTAGATTAATTTCTAATAAAAACCTAGAGACTATAATCTATAACGAAGTTACCCCTAGGCTTAATAGGATCTATAAAGCGATTATAAGTATAGGGGATATAGTAGAATATAATAGCTATAGTATTAATTATTAATACTATACTTATAAACCTAAGAAAAGAATATTAAAGAAGGAAGTACCTAGGAGGAAGTATAAGTTAATATATTAGAGAGATATTAAGTTTATTCTAGCTATAGATACTACTATCTCCTATAATAATTATAAACCTATATTAATAACGCCTATATTACTAATAGAAGAGATTAATAATATATATAATATAAAAGATAAGAAGATTTAACCTATTAATAATACTATATTAAATAGCTTAACCCTAGATAGAGACCTAGAATAGAAGTTAAAAGTATAAGTAAGGGCTAAGGAGAATATAATACTAGATCCTAGCGCCCTATTTATAAGCTTAGTTATACTAAAGTTTTTAATTATTAAATAAGGAATAAGGCTTATAAAAGCTTAATAAGAAGCTATCCTAAAGACTATTAATTTTCTATAGCCTAAAGAAAAGAAGCTCTTTTTAGCTATTCTTACTATAAGAGAGAAGGCTTTAGCTTAGGAATTTAAGTATTATAGCTTAATATACCTTTTTATTATACCTCTATAGATAATTTAAATAATACTATATAAGATATAATAAGGAAACGTAATCCTAATATTAAGAGGATTAGAGGAGGATATTATTATAATTCTAAAGGATAGACTAAAGAAGGGAATCCTTAAGTAAAGTTATATAGCTTATTATAATCTATTCTTCCTTATATAAAAGAAAGATAGTAAGCTAAAGCTTATTAATTAAGTAACTAAGATAAATATAGTTATAATACGAGATATAGCGCTACCCCCTTTAGCGGACGACCTTTTAGAGGACTTCGCTATATATTAACTATTATTACTACTAGACTTCTTCTTAGGATATAACTAAGTCCCCTTAGACCCTATAAGTAGAGACTTAATAACGTTTATATTACTTATTAAATTATTATAGATATATATATTACCTTAAGAAGTAATAAGCCTAGTTACTTAGTTTATATAGGTTATAATTAGAATCCTATATAACCTTATTCCTACCTACTATAAAGCTTTTATTAATAATATCGCTATTAAGGGACTAACTTTATAATATAATAAAAAAGAGATCGAGTCTTATCTAGGGATTTATAAATTTATTTTAGAATATTTATAGAATATTAATAAGGTCTTAGTTAAGTTAGAGCTAGTAGAGTATATAGTAGTAGTAGTTAAGTTATAATAAGCCTAGGAAGTAATAATAATTATTAGCTATATTTATAGTATTAATAGGTATTATCTAGAGGAAGCAATGATAGTTAAAATCTATAAATAAGCTACTTATACTAATTTAATAGAGTTAAGAGCTTTCCTTAGGATTATAATATTCTATAGAGCCTAGGTAAAGGATTACTTTATTATTATAAAGCTACTTACTAACTTACTTAAGAAGGATACCTTATTTAGCTAGGAGGAGAAGTAATAAATAGCAATAGATACCTTAAGAATAATACTTATAAGAGCCCTAATCCTTATTACTATAAACTATAGCCCTAGAGAAGGAGATATTTATCCTATAATTAATATTAGTAATATAAGATAGGGTAGAGTCCTAGGATAATTTATTAATAACTAGCGCGTAGTCTCTCGCTTTAAGAGTAATACTTAGTTAAGACCTAAGCTATTATATAATACTTAGAAGAAGGAATTATATAGTATTTTAAAAGCTTTAAAAAGACTATATAACTATTTATATAGATAATACTTTATCCTAGAGATAGAGACTTAGATATTAGTCGCGTAACTTAATAGAGTAGCTATAAACCTCCCGGGAGCCCTTATTATTTACTAGATTATATAGATTTAAATATTTAACTTCGAAGTATAATATATCTATAATCCTTAGAGTATAATAGTAAATAGCTTATTATAAAAACCTTAGGGACCTTCTAATATTATTAATAAGAAAGCTAAGGGGGAGATTAACTCCTAGATTAATTTATAGATCTTCTTTATAGATATAGAAGCTAGTTCCTTCTTTAATTAAGCTTAATACTATAGTAATAGGTAATATATAGAGGAGGTCCTAGTAAGAAATATAGAAGTTATTAGTAATATAATAAATATCCTAGATATACTTCTTAATAATTTATAGACTTATTTAATATATTCTTAATAAATTACTAACTATTTAATAATATAGAGATACCCTCTAAGAATTTAACTAGTAAGGTATTATAATTTTAAGACTATAGTATTAGATTATTATACTTAGAATTACTTACTTTTTATTAGACTAATAAATTAAAAGCTAATACTATAATAAGTTATTAATAATCCTAAGTAATAGAAAAAGCTAATTATAAAGGCCTATAAAGAGAGTAGTTATTAAGATAAGTAAGCTATAGCTAGAAGACTATCTAATTATTATATCTAGGCTAGTATATATATAGATATTAGTAAATCCCTAAAAGGTTACCCTAATTACTAAAAGGGGAGAGCTTAATATATAGATAATATAAGGACCTATAACTCCCTAAAGGGACTACCCTTTATAAGGATCTTATTAGATATATAGAGAGTAGGTAAGTAATACCTTATTAAGGTAAGGGGTTTACTAATAGGATAGCTTAAAGCCTACTAGCTTAAGAGAGTAACTTTAGCTAAGATTACTAAGTTTATCTAAGAAGAGGTTATTTACTACTATAGACTATATAGCGAACTTATTATTAATAGAGGCTAAGAGAATAAGGATACTATTATTAAATTTAATAAGAAATATAGGATAAGGAGGAAAGTAATATCTATATATAAATAAGGGCTAATAGAGTAGTTAAGGCCACGAGAGTCTTAGTGGCCCGTTCGGCTCCGATGTAATCGGCCCCGGTGCGGCGCGCGTCCGACTTTATGCGAGGGTTTGCTTGCGAGTAGTAGGAATATATATAGTTCCTATATTACTTTCCTTAACTAGTAGAGGGTATAAGTTAAAATACCTATATAGTATTTCCTGAATTATACTTGCGAACTAGGTGAATTTATTATAGTCTTTTTACGAAGGGGCTACGGCGTAATTCCGAACTCAATAGAGTAGTGAAGACTAGTTATTAGCTAATTACTTATATATTATTAATATAGACTAGATGATAGAGAGATATTAACCCTTAACTATACCTTCCTACTACCTTATTTATAAACTAATTAAGCGTTTATACTTTAACTAGCTTTAGCCCTTTCTATTTATTATATAGGTTTAAGCCTATTACTTCAATTAAGACCCTAATACTAACCTAGAGGGTTCTTAATTAGGATTTAGTAATAATAATAGAGGAGGAGGTTTAGATATATCTATAAGCCTTCGTATAACTTAATAAGAATAGGAAATAAGCTAAAATAATAATTAATAGTTAATATAAGAAAACTATAGAATACTATAATAGTTAATATAAAAGGGCTATAAGGAAGGAGAGGTTAGAGGTAGGTAACTTAATATTAGTATTTAATATTAAGGGTATTATTAATAAATAATCTATTAAAAGGCTTAATTACTAATAGTAAAGCCCCTTTTATATCCTATTATAAGCTCTAAATACTCTAATATATTAATTAGTAATATTAGTAGGTAATAAGGTTATTAAAAAGATATATAATACGAATTAACTTTATAAATTTATTTAAGCTCCTAAAGGGTATTAAGAACTAAGTACTTTAAATATTTATAAATCTAATTTAGAAACAAACTTAATAAAAGTCTTCCTAGTACTAGGGAATAAAAAGTATAATAATTATATACCTAAGGAAGAAGAGGAGGAACTTATAATACCTAGGGAAAGTAATTAAAAAAAAGAGGAGGATTTATTATAATTAATAATATAACTAAAGTAATATTTAAAGGATTTAGAGAAAGTAATTAAAGCTTTAAAAGCTAAATAATAGCTAGTAATTAAGATTCCTAAGATAATAAGAGAGGAAGAGAAAGAGTATATTTAAATAAAAGATCTAGGGGATATATAAGGTTTCTTTTATTATAACTTCTTTTAATTAATAATTTATAAACGTATTCTTATTTCTTCTTCCTTTTATCTCTTAATTTAAAAGTTTAAGATTCTAGGGATAATATTCCTAAACTTTAGGGATAAGGGTAAGAGATAGTATTAATAACTCCCTATCTACTTAAATATACCTCCTTATTATTATTTAATATAATAATAGCTTAGATAACTTTAATATCTATTAGTAATTATAATAGGGTTATTAAGCCTAGGGAAGTATAAGACCCTTAACCTTCTAGTAATAATACTAAAGCCCCCTCTTATAAAATAAATATAAAATTAATAACTTAAGAATAAGAGAGAAGAAGAGAAGGGGAAAGAGAATATTAAAATTATAGTTATTAGCCCCCCTAGGGAGGATATTAGTAGACCCTTCTTATCACCCCCCCCCCCCTTCCTAGAGAGGATTATTACTAATATTATATTATCTACTACTAAAGAGAAAGAGAAGGATACTTATAAAAGGGATTAAGGCCTCTAGCCACTACATAGTGATTTTACCTGCGTAAGTGCAATAGACCTTCTAACTCCGCGCCTCCTAATAATACATAGCCTTCTGTTACGTGATTATAACTCTCCTAACTATAGCTATACTTATATATAACAACCCGCCTAGCTTCCGCTGCTAAGTCCGCTTGCTTAGCTATAATATAATAGCGAGTATCCCCTCTAGGGGTATTAATAAGAGCCCTCTTAAGGGCTATATTAATAATACGCTCTCTATATATAACGGAGTAGTTAAAAAAGGAGCGGGTTTTATTAATTATATTAATACTAAACTCTCTAGTAAGCTCTTATATATTATTAGTATTAAAGGGTATACCTTACATAAGCTTAGCGTTTTTATATATAGGGTTTAATACTAATATAGTTAAGGGATAAGGATAAGGAAGAGGGAGAGGTATAAAGCCCTGCTTATAGCAGAGCTTCTTATACTTCTAGCTATAAGAACCTCTTAGGAAAGACCTCTTTAGTTAAGGAGTTACTTCTTATATAGTAGTATTTATAATACTTTTCATACCTTACTAGAAGGTCGACCTTTTAGGTTAAGGAGTTATCTTATATAATAGCTTTCGTAGTACCTTTAGTACCTTACTAGAAGGTTAACCTTTTAGGTTAAGGAGTTATCTTATATAGTAGCTTTAACCTTACTAGAAGCTTAATAGAATATCTCGCAAAGCTATGCTATTATTAATAGTTAAGTTATAAAACTCTATAGTAATAGTAGATATATATTAGCTAACTAAGGGGATCGTAGAGTTAGTAAATAATATACTATTACTTAAGGTTATATTACTAAAACGTAGCGATAGTAACCCTTCTTAAATTAGAGCTCTAGCTTACTTAATATACTAGAGGCTATATATAAATCTATCCTTCTACTAAACTAAATTAACTATATAGGTATTAATTAATAGGAGCTTTCGGAGTTATTAAGGGGCTCCTATCTTATAATACTATATATTAAGGTCCTATATAGCCTTGATAAAGCACTAATTACTATTCTAGTCCTATATAGAGTTATAATAGAAGTAGTAGCTAGTTAACTAGTCTATAAAGATTATAGCCTAGTAATAGTTATTATAGGTTAGTAGAAAGAAGGCCTTAGTAATATCTTAAAGATTTTTCGCCTCTACCCTTTTAGGCTCTATAAAAGCCTTATTAATCTCTTTCCTAGGTTACTAGGCTAGTTTATAGATTAGGTTATAGATATTACGAGGGTAGCCCTTAATTATAAACTTAAAAAGAGCTATGACCTCTAAATTAACTTATCTAAGTTTTCTTATCTTATAAGCTTCCTTTATATATTATAGAGGTTTAATAAATATTCTATTTGAGCTAAAGTTATAATAAGTAACTCTCTTCTATATTAAGTTATTAAGTAATTTATAAACTCTTAGCTCTATTATATATACTATAGGACTATTAGTATAAGCCTATTTTTATTTAATATTAGGCTCCTCTTAGGTCTTATAGTATTAAATACTACTAAGCTATTAATAGGGTTAAATATCATATCTCTTAGGGTAGTAGGGGCTAAGTAGAGCGATATAAATAGTTTTATAAACCTAGGGTAGTTAAGATACTTTATAAAGTTAGCTAGTAATTATAAGTTATAATCGCTTTTCTACTTCTTATAGTTATTCCTTCTTCTTATATTCTAAATATTTAATTCTTTTAATAATCCTTTCTTCCTATCTAACTCTTTTAAATTAGTAGGAACTATTAGACTAGTTTATAAATTAATATCTTTAGGTATTAATAAATTAATATCTATCCTATCTAGAGAGGAAACCTCTAGATCTATAAATTAAGGGGTATACTTAGCTACTTAATGTTTAATATCTTCTTAAGCTATCCTTTTCCTAATATCTTTATCTCTTAATTTAAGTTATTAATTATATAGAAGTGTATTTACCCTTAGTTAGGTCTAATATCCTTTAGGAGGTATTTTATTAGTAAAAGCTATTAATAAATAATTAATCTAAGCTTAATACCTTATTTAAATAAGCTACTTTAGTAATACTAAGCTTCTAATTTATATAAAGGACTTAAGCTAGTTAATAAAATATAGACTAGAGGCTTATAATAAAGAGTCTAAATGTTAAAATTTAATTAGATATAATTACCTTATTAAAACTTCCTTAGCTTTATATCTTTATAAAAAGCTCTTAGTAATAAGTATTAGAATTTATAGTTATCCTTTAGCTCCTCTTCTTAACTACTAATTATTGTAAAACTAGTTTCTCCTATCTTATAAATTAATTAGTAGACTTATAATAACTACTTTAGTAGACTTAAGTACTTATAGATAAATAAGGAGTATATTAATGGACTTAGCTTTAATTTAGGTAATTATAATATCCCTTATATCTCTATTATTAAAGTCGTCTTCTATACCTCTAACTATCTTATAATAGAGCAGTTTACTAGGCTTAGTAAGTATTATAAAGTAACGAGTAACTACTAAGATATTCTTAATATATATCGGATTTACTATTTTAAGTATACTAATAGTATTAAATATACTAGCTATAACTTACTATAAGTATAAAGAGCGAATTATCTTCTCTATTACTTCTAAGGTCTTATTCTAATACTTAATAAGGATATATTTTAATACTATATTAAAAAGGTCTATATAACTAGGGATATTATTCTTCCTAAGTAGAGAGTATATATTATATTAAATTAGCTAAGGCTAGTAACTAAGCTTATTAAGAGGTCTAAAGCCTAGGATATCTCTATTATTTTATCCCTATACCTAAAACCTACTTATACTTAGTTTATGAGATATAGGCTTTATTAAAAGCCTAATTTTAAAACTAAGAAGGTTTAAGGATCTTAACTCCTAGATATATATATCTAATACTTTATTATTATAAAAGATAACTTTCCCTATTATAATATATTAGGAGAAAGGTTAATAAGGGGTAAGTATAAGTAAATTATAAACTAAAGAGCTAAATAGAAATAATATTTAAAGAAAAGAAGGAGCTATAATATAGTAATTAATATTATATAGTTAGTAGATAAATTAAGTTTAAAAGTAAATAATATATATATAATTAGTATATAAATTAGGCTTAAAGATAAATAATATATATATATAGGAGAAAGAGAAACTAGAGGGTTTAAGGGACTAAGAGTATATTTTTGTATCTACTAATTACTTTAATAATATAGTAATTTAGTAGTAGCTTATAGAAGGAATAATTAACTCTCCTCCCTTACCCTCCTTAGCCTTAATAAAGTAAAATAAACTTAGGATAAAAAACTTATAATAAATAGAATAGTAAATTAGAGTAGTTATATATATAGAAAGAATAAAGGAAATAATAATTAGGAATAGCTATTAAAATAAGTAGCCTAGTTATAAATTAAATAAATATCCTCCTCTATCCTCTATTATTAACTTCTCCCCTTATAATAACTACCTTTACCTAGCTATTTTAATCTTTATCTAACTCCTTTATACTTTCTCTTTTATATTTATAAAGTATATCTTCTTATTATAGCTAATTATAACTTCCTTATCTTAGGTGCTAAAAATACTAATTAACCTCGCCCTTATTATCTCCTATTAATAATAACCCTTTAGGTCCTTAGTTCTAATATCCCTATACTTAAAATAAAGAAGAATAATATACCTCTTTTTATCTAATACTCTAATAACTAACTTTAGGTATTCCTTTCCTTCTTATTATTATCCCTATACCTTCTAGCTAATAATTATAATTCTTAAGTAGCTATAAGCCTTACTTAGCTTTAGCTTAATATCCCTAGTAATAAATACTTATAAGTAGCCTTTATATTTTAGATATTCTCTAATTAAACTACTAAGGTAATAAGGCTAGCTTTCTAGAAAGCTTATATTAGTAAATAGAACTTTAAATAAATATTTAGGGTAACTAAGGGGTATAGAGACTTCTACTATTAAGTCTTTATCTATACCTCTCTTACTTTCCTTACTAGATTATAGGAGATAAAGGTCTTTTAGCGCGTAGTAGCTATTTATAGCGTATTTATTTAATCCTAAGGTAATTATAATATAATACCCTATATCTATTATAAAGAGCAGGCTTATATTACTAGGAACCTTATAACTAGTATTTATATCTATAAACTATACTTTAAATATATCTCTATACTAGGTACTCCTTATATTAACTACTTTTTTTATAAAACTTAAGAGAGTTATTTATATAATAATTTAAATATCTATAAATATTATAAGTATAGAATTAAGTATAATAATAAGATAAGGAGGAGTAGAGAGTTTATTAGTATTAAGGAGATCTTATAGTTCTAAATTCTAATAGATATTATAGTTATAGGTATAGCTAAGCTTAACTTCTCGCTCCTTTATAATAAATATTATTAATAAGCTTAGGAATATTACCCTAAAGCTAGGTTTATATACTCTTATTACCTTTTAAGAATAGAGCTACTTCTAGAGTTTAACTCTATAGAAATTATAAACTACTTAAAGCTTTATATTATAAATTAAGGTAAGAAAATAGAATTTCTAGGTATATTTTTATAATATAAGGGAGGGGTAAAAGGAAAAAGGGAATAAGATATTAGTTCGGTTATAATAAGAAATTAAAGTAAATAATATATAAATAAGTCTATAAAGCTAAAGTTAAAGTATATTTAAATATAAAATTAATATAATCCCCTTTATAAGTATCCTTCTCTTTTTCCTTAGTCGTAGATAATATAATATTAGTAATAATCTTTTCTAGGAAGGG